>WYDF02280508.1:0-17166 GCA_009867245.2 Adranes taylori | reverse complement strand
AAAATCGCTCGAACATTTCTACGCAACTTTCGGCAGGCGCTGTATCAGGAGTAGAAAAAGGAATATCACGTGCTTCAGCAAAATCTCCATCTATAAAATTTGGTTCGGGCCTCCCTTTGGAAACTCTCTTCTGTTTCCATTTTATAAAAATATCCCTTTGAGCTTGTGTAGTTTGCTGGGATTGAGCATTACTAGCATTAGCATTACTTACAACTGTATTGTGCTCGTCCCTTTGAGCTTGTGTAATTTGCAGGGATTGAGTATTACTTATATCAGTATTGTCCTCTTGTCCAATAGTGGACCTATAATCTCCAAAAACCATCTCAGCAAGAGCTAGTAACTGCCTACCAGACAAATGACGGATCTCACCTGGACTTTCTTCATCACCAGACACTTCATCCGTCAGAACTGCCGACTCTGGTGGTTCTACAAAAATGGTATCTGCTACAAGTTCGCCTTCAATTAGTTCCAACGACTCTTGTAAAGTCAACTGCGGTCTAAAAAAGTTAAAAAAAACGATGAGTTCTAGCGCCCGTTGATGCCATATGGCATCATTGTAATTAAGCATGCTGTATTTCCTTAACTTGCATTAAGCATGCAAGTAATTATCCAAATTTATTTAAAACATATCAAATATTTTAGAACATATTATTGACTAATTATTTATAACAATTTTGAATAAAAACTACTATAAAAAAGGTACTTACCCTAAAATTTCTCGTAACAGCTCTATGTCAACCGGAGCACTCATTTTTATTTTTATCTTGTATAATAGCAAAGCAATGAATGAGAACGAAGTAAGATTGTTATCTATAAAGACACTTTAAAACGAACGTGTTTTTACAAGTTTCAATAAAGTAGATAACCCTGGGCATGCGCCCTGATAGTTTATATATTGCCTAACTTAGAGTGCCAAACGGCATCAACGGGCGCTAATAGGTTAACAGTGGGAACAGTATTCGTAAAGGAATCAAATAAATTAATGCATAATAGCATAATTATGAAAATTACAAGTTTCGTAAATAATCTTATATATGTTACTGTAAAGTAATATACTGGTTATTTTGTAGAATTACCAATTATTATTCATAATCATCACTAAATGAAGGAATATTTATCAAATTAACCGATCTGGTCACATATTCCACGCAGATTAACGGCGAAAGTGGTAAATATCTTAACTGAACCAATAGAATAAAATGCAGTTTTTTGAATAGTTACTCATCAGAAGGATAGTTTTTCGATGGTTAAAATGGCGCTCTATTTAAGTTTATTTATTTAGACATTTAAAATTGTGCTGACATTTAGAATTACAAAGTTTGTCAGGTTTTTACAATTACATATATCACACTTACACGATCCCTTGCAAACACATTCCTAAGCACCCAGAGAAGATGATTTTCTGATACTTCCTCTAAGTGGTATTTCTCGAGCTAGAACACCGGCGAGCAAAAAAATTTATTCTTTACAGTATGCGAACAGTTTTCTGATATACAAGTGTGAAAGTCTTCATTTTTTCTTTCCTAACTGATAAAACACTTGATTTTGAATTTCTGATAGCACTGTTAATAAATTTCGTGTATCATTCCTCGCTCTGTCAACGTCTGATACTCATAGGTTCACTAGCTGTGCCTGTGTCACTTACTGTGTTTGTATCTATGTCACTAACTTTACCTGAAGGAAATTTAAGATTTGAAACCTTAACATTTCCTTTGCTTGTGATGCTAAACTTTCTATAAGCACTGATTCCATTTTTTCTTACTTATTCCTGTATGCGTAAAATATCTGTCTGGATTAAAAGGAGCTTAATAAGTCCCAACATTAACTTCAGTCATTTTGTGACGGATCGTTATTGTCCACATAAGAATCATCTTTTATGTCGCTATTGGTGCTTTCGGGAGCGTCATTAAATGTCCCATTTAAAGCCTAAACCCTTATTTGCTTCCAAGATGTTCTAAAGAATCAATCGGGGAAGATCACGTATTGAAGCCAAGTTTTACAGGCGTCCCAAACATTGCTTTATAAGGAGTACACTGATGCTTTTCATTGATGCCTTAATGAAATGCCCTAATTTTCATAAATTGTATAAATCAGAACTCTTTTCAGTTTAATTGCTTTCTAGCCAAGAACTCAGCATGCTTTCTATATCTTGGAATGCACGCTCGACCGAACTTTGAGTCTTCATTGTGCCAAGAGATCCGACTACATTGCACTATAAGCTTCTTATACGATTTTGTTGTCACTGGGGGCTCCATATCAGTGATATAGTCCTAAAATGTAAAGTGCCTGGACGCTTTCGCTCCATCAACCCGTCTCCCACTCCCTCCTTGTTCCCTTACTCGGATTTTGCTAAATAATATTCAAATTATGAAATTTTGTTTCATTTTATATTCAATTTTCTCTAAATTTGTAATTTTAGTTTTAGTTCTATGTGAATAAATTTAATTCAATTTCAAAGGAAATTAATTACAAACAGATGATTAACTCATACACTAAAATTACCGATAAGTCTAATAGAACAATCGATTTAGTTTTTAGCAGCAATCATAACTTGGAATGTGAAGTATTAAACGATAAGATTTGTGACCATGAAACATTAATTGTTTAATTGGTTGCAGTTATAGAAAATGATGATGATAAGGTAATTGAAATAAAAGGTAAAATTAATTTCGGATACTGGTCGACATGATTTTTTCGCAAGATATCTAAATAGTGAACATAGTGCATTTTTGCATCCTAAGTTCAAATATCAATTCAGAATTTTTGCCATAGGGCATAGTTTCAGTGAGACAACCTCTCTTCAAAAACTGGTTTTAACGTTATCTTTGCCATTTCATAGAAACTGTAACAGTTGCTGTTATAATAAGAGAGAAATAAAATAAATTCACTTATGATATTTGCATGTGTTAAATAGGATACCATTACAAATTCTATTTAAAGTAGGGATATAATGTACATACGTTAAAGATAGGTAAATTATGTAAATTTAGTACTGTTAGTATTACATATATATTTTCCGTTAAAATGAAAAGATTATTCATAACGAATCAATTACATATTGCTTTATAAATGTAAACAATTTAATAATACATTTCAAATGTCGTGCGATAGGTATGAATGATATAAGTGGGGAGCTCTGCTGTACATATCTAGAGTATTTGTGCGAGTGAGATAATAAGTAGGACGTATGAACATAGCATCATAAGGAATTTATTACCTCGTTGATGTGCGGTGTATTATATTATACATTATATGACCCCTTTATGCATGCTGGTTTTCGCGTATCCGATTCCGCTAATACTTTAATAATTATTTTGTTTCTTAAACTCGTGCGGGTACACTCTTTTCTATGAGTCCTGTGACGGGCTAGAATACGATGTGTTATGACTTTTCACACATCCTGTGGCAGGCCGATAGCCACACACATGTCTATAGCCTATAAATAACGCAATCCTATGCGTTTATTAGTCACTTCCTGATTTTAAGCCGTCAATCCAGCTAGCTAGCAGCAGCCAAACCGACCTAGCCGAGAGCGACCTGGGAGTTCACCAGTAAGCGTTTTCGGTAAGCATAATTATATAGCTTACATAGTAGTAATTGCGTTGCATGTGTTTTGAAATGACAACAACCTACCAAAAATTTCAATTAATGTAGGATAAAATTGAATATGTAAAGAAGCATAAATATGTAAGCATTATATTGGATAATAATCTGGACTTCACCTTCATTATGAATATTTAGAAAACAAATTAAACCAAAGAATGTGAGTATTAAACAAGTTAAAATAACTATTACCAGTCAATCTCAAAAAGTAACATTCAATGTCATAACAAAACCTTATTTTAAATATTGTAGTGTTTTGTATTTGGCAGCTAAAAGTGTTAAATGACAAGTTACAGATTTTAGCAAAGAAGCCAATGCGCATAATATTAAACGAAGGAAGAGAGATAAGGATAAATGTAATGATGACGGAACTAGAGTTCGTTGAAGAAGAAGTATGTATTGACACCATGGTTCCGATACATAAAATTGAAAATAATATGGTTCCAAAATATCTTCTGTGGTAGTATTCGAGGAACTATTGTATATGGAATTATAATAAAAGTGTTATTTAAAAATACATGCGGTCGTTTAAATGTGTAAGCAAACTTATGAAAACAGCTGTAATGAAAAACATTAATCAATGTGATGAAACAGAATTCCAAATTGTTTAATATTGTTTAATATTTGGTGCACGGGTTATAAACAACACCTAAAGCGTGCGATCTGAACAAAGCTAAAGATGGTTACCTCAGTGATGTTGATTATATTAAACATTAAACAATTCCAGTATTTAATATTGTGATTAGAAATTATTAGATAGACATTTAGATAAGAGATTGTATAATGGCCCCAAGCCAAAGTGGTTACACCATCTTTTCAAATGTATCGTGTGTCATCGAACGGTAACAGGGACAATTTATTTTGCTGCTTTGTGAAAATCTCATGACTAATGGGATAGAAAATTTAATAGATAGGGAAAGAAGAATATAGTCGAATAAACATCGTCTAAAATCATCGGCTGTAATCGTTTTTTGTACTACTGATTTGTTAACGCTTTTAACTCGTTTCGTTAAAGACGCTTCGAAAATATGACAATACGTTTTCGACCGCAGACCGATAAACTCAAATAAATGCCTACCACCATATACATCCTTAAAAAGTCCGGGAACTGCTTTATTTTCAAGTGGGATCTGATAGGGATTAGGAGTGTAATTCGATGTATTTAGATTCAATTTTAGGTCGTTATATAGATTATCGGTTTGAATGCTTAAGGTGAAGGAATCGGAATCTGAATCTGTATAACATAATTTTATTTTAATACCATACGTTGACTTCAAGTATTTATAAAAAAAATCATACATGAGCCACTTACAGCAAATCCAACATAGATTGGTTTGTCGTAGATGAGTTTCAGACATTGCATGTGTATAGCTGAAAGAGTTTCTGAGAATATAGAGATATTATGAAAATTTAAACGAGCAATCAGACTGCGAGCCCCGACTCGATGTCCTTCATCTTCCCAACTTGTAAGGTCTCGAATATCTTGCCCTTTTCCACATTCTCAATCGACTTACCATACAGCACGTTGTTAAGTAAGTTGTAGAATTTTTTTTCAAATTCGGAACTCGCAGGTTGGCGCATAGATCTCTTCAGCGTGATATAGGGTTCCATCCATCTGAAAAATTTTTGAAAAATTTTGAGCAAAGTACGATAATGCACTACAGACTTGCTTTTATTCATTAAATTGGGGATTAAATTAGTTTGATTAAATTTTGATGTGGGTGGGACCATAGTTACTGCCAGGAAAGGGTGAACATTATGATCATCATACAAGGTGTGGGGAGAGTCTACGTCAACATCCAGTATGTAACCTATGCTGGATTCGGAAGATATACTGAACAAATCAAAATGTTCAATGTCGTCTGACGATAAGAACTCAAAACCACAATATGGCAACGGTTAAGATAAGGACCAAGCATACAAGTTATTGGCGTCTCAATATGCAAAATAGGAGTTAGAGTCAGCTGGATTGTAGAGCACACTAATTACGCGTGTTGGTAATCGAAATCTGATAGATGTTCTCCAGTAAGATTAGAACGAGCACTTCGGCGGTAGATTGGGTTCTTCTTATTTTTCAAAAGAAAGATACCGGGAAAGATACCTTTACGTATCATCAATTGAAATTCGTCAGATTTCGGAAAATGACGACGAAATTCAATGTGTTGGTCCGATTTCAAGTTGCTAGTCAGTTTGTCTAGAGAAGAAGACATAAAACGGAACGAATCTAAAAATCGTAATTTAAATAGGTGCGCTTGTTCTTGACCATATTGGTCGGTGTAGAATCCCACATCGACAGATTTAGACAACGAAATGTAAAGCTTTTTGGTTTTTGCTCTTTGGATTACATCGATTTTTTCTCCGGATTCAGCCAGATCTTTAATGAATAGATAATTATGGTAACCACTGAGATTGTGGAAGAAAATGGGGAGGAAATTTGGTAGTTTATAAATGGGATTACATCTCGAGCAGGCCGGACCAACGTATTCGCCTATCGGATGATTATGATCCTTTACCTTTTCATGTACCGCAATTGTAATCGGGTAAATATGACAAGTGTCTGTCGTTAAGTAGGATAGTTGTTGTGTAGGAGTTAATGGTTTCATAGGAACGATGGAATGTATATAATGGACAAGTAAACGTTTTGTGTCCAGTGTTAATTTTTCGACAAACCTCAGTGTTTGCGTGTCCAGTGTTAATTTTAGCACAATCGAGCACTTTATGTAGTGGAAAAGTATGAGATGTGGCGAAGGCGAAGGGCACAAGTGTCAATTGGTTCCTGTAACGGCTCTAAATTAGTGTACACTACAAATCGTACGCGCATCGTATTTTCAAAATCGGAGAATTCCAATACGTCCCCTGGCCTTTCATAACCATTACTTAACTTTATTAAATCGGTAGTTGGTAAAACGGTATAGACATAATTGCAATCGCATTCTTGATGTTTGGTAAGTTTTTCCTGCAAGGCGGAACTTACTAAATATCCATCACAAATAAATTTCGTGAAATTTCGTTTAATGTTAGAATTTAAAACAAAATGGAACTTTGAATTGTCCTCTAAAAGCAGTAAATTGACGTGCCGTTCACGTTTGGGAGATGAATAATAAATCGGTCCATGAATAGTATCATACCCTCTCGTTTGGTGGTTGTTAAGCGAGGAAGAAGCGTCATCCAATCCATAAACATTCACACTAATTTCGTTCATATCTTCACACTTTTTAATACCGGCCAATTTCATAGGGAAATTAATACCATCTAATTTAAGAACGGTGGACTAGTCTGGATAACATGACGGTTCGTATGACGGTTCGAGGATGTACAGCTACGACAGACTATGTGAAGCACATTTCATTTTCATTCCTGATATTAATAAAAGCCCTTTTCTTCTCAATTGGCAGCTCTATATACGATGATCCATGCAGCGGCTGGAATTTGTTGATATTGACTGTAAGAAATTTAAATGCTAGCAAACTCCAGCTGCTGTCCCGCTCTTGGAATTCGTCCGCCTTCTTTAAAAGTTTTTCAATAAACTCGTCATAAACTTCTTCGAGATTACTAGTTTGGGTGGTGACAACATTCCAGTTATTAAACGATTTTATCTCTGAAGCTGATTCTTTTCCTTCGGGTAGATCTCGTTTACGGAATGATCCAGAGAGCTCAAGGTTTACTTTGAGCCCTCCATCTGTTAATAATTTCTCCATAAATTCAGCACCGTCGACTTTATTATTGATGTCAAATTTTTATAATCCGTAGTCGATGGAGCTTTAATCCGATAGCATCCAACATGATGCTTAAAGCCAGACCTAATCGAGAACAATCCATGTCCAATCTTTTCCATTTCTTTATGGCAATATTCTATCGACATTAGATGTCCGATCTAGTATTTCCGACACCTAAAACCCATAGGACATACATCGCACGTTATTCGCGGTTGATTATTACGAAAACCACCACCAACAGCAATATCATCATTGTCATTAGCAACACCAGATGTTGGTGGCACATTGATCTTTTCTTTCCAGTAATTTTGTGCGATTTCATCTAATCAATCCATTCAGCGCCATAACTTGTCATCACCCCGCACTCGTCGTAAAGAATCTCGTCATTTCCATGCGCTCGCTTTTGATGCTTCCGCGCGAGACAAAAAATTCAAATTACGTGCTAAAAATTCTAGTGATAATTCTAGTAATTTTTTTCCCAATTTTTTTGACAATCGGGAACGTCTTGTCGTCCGCCATATTGGATTTTTAATTGACAGCTGTCAAACTCAATACCTGTTTCTAAATACCTCTCCATGGAACGGTTATCATTTTGGAGCGATTTTGGACCACCTCTTGGCATGTTGGCGGGTATATGGTAGGACCTACCTACAACCACTACCAACTAATGCAACATCATCACATGGCGATCCCGCCGAGGTTCATTGTAACGAGGGTTTGAACAGATCCTGTCCATAATCGTTTAGCAGTTCCGTTGGTTCCGTAGAGATTTTTTTAAAATAAGGATAGCTAATATCGGCTTTCGACGATAGTAATAATTTTAATAGAAATAAAATTATAGGAGTATGTTCGTAGATAGTAAGGGATTAAATGATAGGTACCATTAAAAAATTGATTATTTTTTTATAATTGCATTGAAAAATTAATATTTCAAAAATTTATATTCTTTATTTTTAATTATGTTGGATGTTAATAAAATTTTTGATTTTATGTTGCAAGATAGGTTATGTGTTGGGTGGATGATTTTGTAGATATTTTTGAAGAAATAAAAGTATTTCATAAGAATTTAATTAGAAGGGCGAATAGAGTTTAATTGAAAGAAAACTAAATAAATTATCTATTATAGAGATTTTTGTGAAAGTAGGTTACGTTTTAAGTCAAAATTACCAGGCTGTTTAATAGATTCTGTAGTTATTAAGAAAGTTAAGTTTTACGTTGGTAAAATTGAAAATAAATATAGAGAGACTCGTCAATGGTTTTTAGGTAGAATGAAAATATTGGAAAATTCAGATATTGCTGCAATCGCTCTGACATAGAATATAGTGGAAATGCGCAAACAATTTAGTTTGAAAACAGCTTTAGGGTTGATACCTATGATGGGGAATAGCGAGGCTTCTATTAAACAGTAGATAGAAGCTGTTGAATTATATGATTCCATGTTAGATGCAGAGAGTAAAAAGTTACTGACTAATTTTAGTGTAAACACAAAACTTATCCGAAAGCGCCGCTTCTCTAGCAGTTAAACTCCAGAAGGCTAGTCAATGTCATAAAAACATTGAGGATTTTGAGGCACATATTAAGTCACTTGTAGTGAAACTAACAATAGCAGAGGCAAATGATAATATTAACGCACAACAAATTTTAGCTATAAGAAATGAAAAACTTGCTATACAAACATTCACGTTAGGTTTGACTTATAGAAACATTAGTAGGATTATAGGGGCGCGAAATTTTGATGCACTAAAAGACCGAGTTCAGTGTTCACGCGATGAAAGCAATATACAAGCATACGCACAAAATACGCATCGAAATGCACAAACATTATATACGAATAAATCACAGAAGTTTGCTAAAAATAACAAGTCTCAATATCGAGACTATAAATAATAATAATCTCAAATAATAATAGTCTCAAGTTTCAAAATCGGTCAAATAATAATACTGATAAGAAAGAAAATACTGACAAAAAAAAAACAAGTCTAATGATATGTTGTTTCAACATAAAAGTAGTGTAAATAAAAATCAAGCAAATAAGATTTTTTTCGTCGCTGAAGATGAGTTAGCGAATTTTGTTAAAGCATATTAAACAGGCCACTGTATAAATGTGGTTATTGACAGTGGTTCAACTATTTCCTTAGTATCAAATAACTTATTACAAAAGACAAATACAGCATATGTTAATAATTCAACAAAATATAAAATTCAAGGGCTTGGCGATAACGCACAATACTCGTTTGGCGAGACTTCAGTACATTTAGCAAATTATGACAATTTCATGCGTGCAGTGTGGTAGAAAAAATAAGTCACAGTACAGATATTTTAATTGGATTAGATTTCCTTACTAAATATAGTGCAATAATTGATTATGATAGTTTTACAGTAACTTTTGATTACAAAGGGGAAAATATTGTAGTTCCATTAGTATGTCAAAAAGAGGAATTTGTAGCTATTCCAGCCAGGTGTGAGAAAGTGTGCAAGTTGAATGTAGGTTATAAGGAAGAATGTGTGATATTACCAGAACAATTAGGAGAACGTGTTTTTATAGCAGAAGCGTTGGTATATCCGAAAGACAACCAAGTGCCAGCAAAAATACTTAATACAAATGATCATGAGTTTAGGTTACCTAATTATAAACCAAGAGTTAAGAACGCACGGAATTTTCATATTAAGAAATTTAAAGCTGTGGATATTTCTGCAGATAGAGTTGATGAGGTGTTAAATAATTAAATGTGCAGAGTTTGAATAAGAGGGAAGTAGATTCAGTGCAGAAAATTTGTGAGAGGCTCGTTCCGTGTGATCTTCGCCTTTACACTAAGAAACCGGATTTAGGAGGCACCAACGCCTTAAGGGGTGTTCCTGAAATAGTAAAAAAGAATAAAAATGTTCATCTGTTTAGTACGAGAAATGCGACAAATTTTTTCATTATAAATGAAAACAAGAATATTACAAAACAGTCTATATTTGAAAGAGGTATGTCACGATACAAGTTGCAGAAATTTGTGAAACAAATAAAGGGGATATACAAACTTTCAAATTAAAATACTTAACAAATTCGGAATTAACTAAACCGGATGCACTATTAATTATTATCAGCAGTGGTTGCCTAATACAGTTTACCTTAAAATTAAACCATATAAAACTAAAATTGTTGATTAGGTATAAATCCTAATGAAACACACATTGACACATATTGATTTTAATGGCAGTATTTGTCACAGATTTACTGTCATTATGCGAAGCGATGTAAAATGTAGATAATAGTTTAGAAAATACAATAAATAATTATTGGACACAGATAAAATTTTCATTAGTTCATCATGAAATATCATGTAAGTAATTAGATGTATTTTGTATCATATTTAACGGTGTACACTATAAATGTTAAAATTATATTTTGCTTTCTCAAATACCTTTAGTTTCAAAGCTAGTTGTTTTTGAAAACAACACCTAAATAAACATTTTTGTAATCGTCATATTTACTATTTTACTAATACGATTTAATATAAAATACACATTGCGCAGAACGCTTAAGAGTCCTTTACGGCCCGCACCGGGTAGCAGCTCCCTAGGGGATGAGAAAATCTTTGTATTAAGGTGCTTTTTTGTTTCTTAAAATAACATGTCAAATAATTTCCATAAGCTTTAACAGACGCTAAATGAATAATGTGATGTTGTAATAATTTAGTGGTATTATTACATGGTGCGTGAAGAGAATGGTGTTGTCTCATGTTTCTTTTGAATTGTGTAAGTGCTTAAGTAAACAAACAACCGGTCCTGGTGACTCATTGTCTCATCCCAGCTACAAGTACCATCGACCCAAGTCGTTATGTGCAACAAAATAATATTTTTAACCCGAACAATAGTGTTTCGGGTCGCACATAAAAGCCCGCGGTAGAGTATCGCTGCCCTAAAATCAGAGGGTCAGGTTCTCTGGTACTCCGTTTACAAATTTTCTATCTATAGATAACCCACTGAAAAACAGGGGGTTGGGTTCTCGGGTACTTAGTTTATTTCATATAAATATTTCCTATAGCTTAAGACTCCATGAAAAACATGGGGTCTCATTTTCTAAAACGGGAGTGTATCTCCTATCTATATATGACCCTCTGTAAACCAGGCTGTCGTAGTCTATTGAGATTTATTTTACATATATCATATTACTATGGATTTTTTAATGTAACTTTATTGTTTTACGCGCTGCTTCCTATCCATTAAATCTGTTTCACTTCACCTGTACCTGATTTGTCTATTATATGGACAGAACTGCATCAGTTCTGTCCAGTATATGAGCTGAATCCCAATCAACTGCACCTGTTTTGTCCATTATATGAGCTGATTCCCTATTAACTTCAACTGTTTTGCCCATTATATGAGCTGATTCCTATCTATATAACTAAGTATATTGTTATATGGAGCGGAAGTCTTGGGTGTAAAAGAAAGAACAGAAATGGATAGGATGATGTGTGGATTATTTAGGAGAATAATTGGAGTAGAAATGTCAACACCGAATGAAACAGTTTTGCCAGAATGCGGGAAGTAGAATGTTGGAATAAAGGAATTTAGAAGTTAAGTAAAGTATGAGAGAAAGGTTATGGTGGATGAAAATGTGACATTGGGGAAAATTGTTTATTTGAAAAGTCTGGAGGATGAAAAAGGTGTAGGCAAAAGGGAGAAAGAAAGTGTATAGAAGAAGAGGATAGTCTATCGAAATATGGTTCTAAAAAATGTGTGATGTGAACGAAGCTGTAAATAAAGCTGAGATATGATGGAAAATATTGTGAAATGGGCAATAATGGGAAATATAACAGTATAAAGAATGAAGAGGGAATACCAGAGTATATGACAACAGATGAAAAAAGCATGCACGATTTAGATGTGGGAGTGAGAAAAGGGAAAACAGGTATTGGATGAATAAACGTAAGAGGATATGTGGAAGAGATGAAGAAAGGTGGGAGCATTGATTGGGTGAATGCATCTACGAGAATAAATTGAATTGATAAAGAAAAATGATTGGGTAGAAATATAAGAATGTCCATTGGCGGTGGAATAAAAGGTATAAGGATGATGGAAAAAAAATATTGAGGAGAGAAAACGGGATTGAGGGAAAGAAATAAAATAAAGAGAAAAATTACTTATTCCTTCTTGTGCCAACTATATATCATCATAATATAGTTGGCGCGATGCGTTTTAGACAGTGGGGCGGGTAGGTACTGTTCGCTCTAGAACCGAACATAAAATAAACAATGTAAGAAAAGATTTTGACTGATACTAAAAGTGCAAAATATTTTAGTATCATCTTTGGTAGCACGCCTGATATCTCGCACATAGATTATATTCACCTAGGAAACCTAAAAAGAAGTCAACCGCATTCAAAAGTATTTACAGATTCTTGGAATGAGCTTCGAGAAGTTTTTTTTAAATTAAGAAATCTAAAGGTCCTGTTAAAAGACAAAAGAAATGATGTGATTAAGAAAGCACTTCACTTTGCAAAAGATACAGGTGAAAAGATGTGTATTCCTGTAGTAAAAAGAAGAACTATCAGGAAGAAGAAGATTATGCTAGGAAAGAAGGCTGCAGACGAGTCGCGGACTTAAAACTGAAAAAGTCAATGATAGATTCATTGGCAGGTTACAACAAGAAAACGATGCACCATGCAAACGTGAGAATGCAATTACTTTGCAGTCTTAGAACCCAGAAATCTGGTTGAAACCACAGAAACTGAACTTCAAAGTTCAAAATTCCGATAAGTTTTCTGCCTGATCACAGAAAACCCACGCCTAAAAGGATTTCTGGGAGCAGCCAAATTAAAAAAAAATATCATTTGGTTGGACTTCCATAAGATTCTTAGCGTTTGTGAATTACTGAATTACTGCCTATATTAGCACAAATTACTGTCTCAATTAAGAAGCCCAGTTTCAATTATTAAAGATGGCGGTCAATAAAAGAATTTGTACAACATTATAAAACTGAAATATAGCGTTTTCTCCATCTGTGCTTCAGTTTCTGTAAGCATAATCAACAGAGCGCGTCTCAGGCCTTCTGAGACAATTATTGACCGGGGGCCAATTACTAACCCCACAGTATGGCAATAATTGTCATGTTATTTAGAAAATGCTTTCTTGCAGTATGCTAAACATACCTAGGTATAGCCTTTCTAAAGTTAATAGAGCCCTTCGGGTTATACATAATAATAAAGGATTACTTCGAAGTGTCTCAAAGAAGTAGCCACACTCAAAGAAGTAGCCACGATAAGCCACACTTCAGTTTAAAACAAAAATAAAATTAAAATAAAATTCTGGCTATAGAACTACTTTTGAACCCTCAACTATTCTAGCAGAAAAAATGGAAGACGAAATTGTTGAATCGATAATCAGTCTTGCAAAGAAAGGCTTTCCAATCAAAAAAGAAAATATAGTTTTCAGCGTTCAACAATTCTTGAAAGACAAAACTCGACCATATCTTTTTCCCAATAGCAAACCTGGACAAAGCAGAATGAACGCATTCCTTAAAAGTGTGACTAGCATCCATATATTGTGACTAAAACCACAGAATTAGTTATATGTACAAGTGCATGAGTTTTGAGAAAAAAATTTCGGGAAAAATATTTGGAAGAAATATTACATGATACTTCTCGAATATTTAACGGAGGTGAAACAGGAAATAAGATTTCAGAATTGTCCGCAAACTGGTAAAGTCCGTATATCAAAAAGATATAAGAACGTCTGCACTATTTAACATTTTGGTATAGGCCGTAATGCCTCAGGATAGATGCCAGCATAAACATTTAATGAGTATATTGCCAACATTTTTCTTTTTTTTTTTGGTTCTACAGGGTACACTGTTTCCAGTAATAAGGTATATTGAAGGATATAGGTCTCATATAATGTTACAATTGTGTACCTATTGTTGTGAACTAGGCACTGAATTTCAGCTCTTTGTCCTAGCACTAAGCTTATTTTCCGGCGCATGATTTCTAAAAGCCTGCGGGCAGCATGGGTATTTAAAAGCCTGCGCGACCGCCTTTCGTCCAATGAGAATGAGATGGCACAAAGTGCTCAGACAGTTTCATACTTATAATCTTAGTGAAGCAGTAACAAAACTAACCTTTGCACTACTACTTCACAGTGTAGTTACAAATTATATCTAAACTGACACCATAATACACGGATTTGAAACTTGCGTGTTATGGTCATTTGATTCCACTCCAATGGACTATCGCAAATGCCTCGGTGGTTCAAATTTTCTAAAGTCTACTGATGGAAATGTACATGTAAATTTAAGTGATCCTAAAATGACGTTTTTCAACCTTTATTGAAATAGTGGGCGAAGAAAGAATAAGTTTTTTTCAAACAATTCACAATGCTGTTGGAAATAAACTTGCAGGTAACATTTTGAGTCTCCATCGCGTTTGGAAATATATACTTTAATAGCATCTTGTGATACAGAGAATCAAATTTGATTAAGTCTGAATGCTTGGAGCAGTCCCAAACCGGCGTTAATGTTGTAGAATCTCCCACCCAAAGTCATATTAATGAAAGTCAGGCAATATTAAAACAACCCATAACTAATATTGTTTCATGCTCCAAAACTCTTGAAGACACTACTGTAACTTTTAAATGGAGTAATGCTACTAACATGGTTCAGTACTAGGATAACCAGAATCCCCGAAAAGGAAAGGAAAAAATAAGGTAGAAAGAATACCGTGCGCAATTACATTAAGCAGTATCAACAAATTCACAAAGAAAAGACATTTGAAAAATTATCAGCAGGAAAAGCGAAGGAGCAACAAAAGCAAGAATAAAAAACTCTGGTCATAAAACTGCTTTTGTATACTTTCCTATTCAAACAGAGCAAGAGCAAGAAGAAATTGTTAAATGGATAATCAATCTCGCAAAGAAAGGCTTTCCAGGTAGAAGAGAAGATATAATTTATAGCGCTGAATAATTCTTGAAAGACAGTCCTGGACCAAATTCTTTTCCGAATAGCAAAGCAGGTGAAAGCTGGATATGGATGCTGGATATGGGCGAAAGCTGGATATGGACGGATATGGATGCCTTTCCGAAAAGGCATCCATATATTGTGACAAGAACCACAGAATCATTTACAGGCGCAAGTGCATGCGCTTCAGAAAAGGATGTAAAGAAATGGTTTAAAAATATATACAAGTATTTGAAAGAAATATTAGACGACCCTTCTAGAATATTTAACGGTGAAATAGGATTTCAGATTTGTCAACAAACTGGTAAAGTCCTAAAAGGATGTAAGAGCGTCTACACTATTTAACGCAGATCTTCAAAGGAAAACATAAGGGTCATGTTTGCTTTCTCAGCTAAAGGTATGACATGTCCTCCAATAGCTGTATATCCTTAAATGTATACCAGAGCGTATTTCAGCAAGCGTTTCTAAAAATTGCGGTATAAGACGCAGTGAGTCAGGATGGATGATAACATAAAGTTGTTTAAGTATATTGCGAACATTTTTCATCCTTTTTTGGTTGTACAGGGTATACCGTTTCCAGTAATACTGTATATTGAAGGATATAGGTTTTATCTAATTTTACAGTTTAGTACCCAGTGGTGTGACCTAGGCATTGAACTTATAGCTCTTTATCCAAACACGACGCGTATTTTATAGGCTGCTAATGTCTAAAAGCCTGCGGATCGCCTTTTGTCCAATAAAAATGAGATGACACAAAGAGGTTACACAGCTAATCCTGGCGAAGCAGTAACAAAACTAACTATTGTTCCACTACTTCACACTGTAGGTTACAAAGTATATCAAAAGTGCCACAGCTGTGAAGCTGGCGGGTTATTAATATTTGATTCCGCTTCAGTGGACTTCAACAATTATCTCGGTGGTTCGAACCTTCCAACATCTACTGATGGAATGTATATGTAAATTCAAGTGAACCTACAACGACGTTTGCAACTTTTATTGAAATAGTGGGCGAAATAAGTCTTTTTCAAACAATTCACAGTGCCGCTGGAAATGAACTGAATGATAATATTTAGGCTCTCTATGATGTTAGGAAACAGTCCCAAACCGACGTGGATTCCGGAAAATCTCCCACCCAAACTCATAGTAATGTAAGTCAGGCAATATTAAAACAAGCCATTACTAATATTGCTTCATGCTCCAATACTCTTCAAGAGGCTACTGTAACTTTAGAGTGGTGTAATGCTATTAGCATGTTTCAGTAACTAGTATCTCCAAAAAGGAAAGAAAAACTTAAGGTAGAAGGATACCACATGCAATTACATTTAAGCAGTATCAACATATTCATAAAGAGAAAGCACTTGATAAATAATCAGATAAGCGTTCAAAGCAAGAACGTGGAAAACATGAATTACTATTCAAATAACAAAAGCTGGCAATTAAAAAGAAAAATAACAATGCTTGTTCAGTCTGTAATCGTGAAATTGCTAACTTACCGTGTAATACCTGTAGCCTATCGTGTCATATCAAGTAAATTCCAAGGTTCCATAGTGATCATATTCCCGATTCCAGTGATGGAGATACGTTTCTTTGCTATAAATGCTAGAAGTATCTGATACTGATGAAAGTGATGTAGGCAAGTGAAACTTGCGTCCAAGTGAAATGGACGCAAGTGAAGAAATTGATGAGCTGTATCAGAATTACCTAAGAAATAAAGATACATAAGGCAATAGATACATACATAGGTATACTCGTCTATGGCATTTAAAAGAATGCCCTTTGTTGAATTACTACGCAGTATTATCTTTCTACTTTAATTGGATACAAATGGAGTTACAAATCTAGTCAATTCAGTCAGACAACATTTTTAACATTAACAACAAAACAACTTTTGCCGGGTCCGATAGTATAG
>WYDF02280507.1:0-30951 GCA_009867245.2 Adranes taylori | reverse complement strand
CCGCGTATTGGGCATTTTGTTTTGTCTAACAAAATGCCCAATACGCGGGGCACAACCCGGAATAATAACAACAATACACATATATATATATATTTATTTATTTATTTATTTATTTATATGATCATACAACAGAGGTAGTTAGAATTTTGGGAACAATGTAATTTTCCCCAAAAAAAATAATTCGGTCGAGATTTAAAAGATTTACTTTGTGTGCAGTTTTGAAATCACATGCCGAACACTTGAAAGAGTTCTCTTCTGAATAGGTTTGTTTGTGAATTAGAAAATATCGTTTATGTGCAGTTTTAAAATCACAATTTGTATACTCAAAAGGCTTCACTGCGCTGTGAGTCAGGTTGTGGCGTAAAAGACTTGCTTTGTGTACGGTTTTGAAATCATATTCCGTATACTTGAAAAGCGTCTCTCTACTATGATTTCGTTTGTGTTTTTAAGCTTCCTTTAAATGCAGTTTTAAAACCACATTCTGTACACACAAAAAGCTTCTTTCTATTATATCTTCGTATGTATCTTACAGGGATTGATTTTTCTGCAGTTTAAAAACCTTTCCATGCATTCAAAACTTTTCTCCTATATGATTTCTTCTGTGCTACCAAAGTTAAATTATTTTTATTTTTGAAATCACATTTTATACAATCGGGAGATTTCTTTTCAATACGAAATCCTTTGGAAGCTGCATTTTAAGTATTTTACTTCTTTTGAAATGAACATCCATGTATTGAAAATACTTATCTTCTATATCAAATACTTATCTTCCATAGTTCATCTTCTAGCAAAGTTGAATATTTGGCAATTTCGAAATTATAGTCTGGTGTGGTATAATTATTGAGAACCTACCGTCCATTACTGAAAACTGAATATATGTTGAATCATCTGGCACATTTTTTAAGCCCGCTGCATTCTTTCGTGACATTTTAGCTTGCCACGATCACTCGAAAAATAGAACGTAAATGCATGGCCACCTATTAAGTTGTTGTACAAGGGACAGTTTGTATTTGGTTTTGTAGCTACATAGAACATTTTTTTAAACAAAAGGTTTATAGAATGTCAAAACGGTTTATAGAATGGCGCAAAAGATTGTCAAAAAATATCTCACCTAGTCTCAACGATTTATGTAGACAAATTATGTATTCACAATTAATTACGAAATATGATAAATTACAAGGAAAAACACAATTATACAAAATTTTAGTTCATAGTCACACATTTTTTTAAAAGTTTCATTACTAATAAACTTAGTTATTACACTAGAGTTAGTTATTACATCTCTATAATAAAATCTAAGACACTTTTGAATTTCAATACTCTATGTCGGTAATTAAATATTAATAATACTATACTAATCCTATAAAAAAAACTATACTATTATACAATGTCTTAAATTGCTTATTTGTACGTACTTTTACTGCACTGATTTGATTACTAATTTTATTAATTTTAATTATTGCACATTATTTGTTTTATTAGTACTGCTCTGTAATGTACTGATCTTTGGCTCTTCTTTTTGTTCTGTATATCGCGTATCTGAGTTATATTCTATTGATCCTGCATATATAAGTCATCTTCTTCCAATTTCAGTTCGTGGTGCGCTCATTATGATGTTTCTTGCTCCTTTGGTTTCATATGCGTGCGTTCTATCTGCTGTGTGTAAAGTAATTTTGCATCTTATGGTTCCTCGTTTTATCCGTATTATTTTCATTGCTTGGTTGTATCGTATCTTTGATTGGAGAGTCATTGTGTTTGAATGGATGTCTTTCTTCTTGTTCTAATACTTAATCCTCTCATGTTTTTGATTGCTTTGGATTGTATTCTTTGAATTCTATTTCGGTTCTTTTGACTTGTGGTCCCCCAAGTGTAGTGTTATTCTCTATATGACATGATATACGCGTTTGCAATTTTTTATTAATTTGCTAATTGTATTCCTTTCTCTCCTTAGCATTCCTGTCGTCGGTGTTATTTTCTTAGCTAGTCTGTTAGTGTGTTCGTTCCAATTCAGCTTTTTATCAATGTATAATCCTTGATTTTCTACGCATAAAATTTACATTTTCAATGATAGGATATGAAAAGGAAATTATGCCAATTTATGGTCGAGAAGTATCCGCTTCGCGAATGTATAGCTGGGCAAATTGGAAATTCTTTCGCACAGAGAATATCCATGTAAAAAAGGCTATAAAGTGGCGACCTCACAATGATGGATGCATTTAACGGAACTATTATTATTAAGTGTATCGTAATATTAAATGTCATCGGTTTTGATAACATGGCATTCTTGATTTTTGAAGTTTTTCTTTCTTTTTTACGATGGCATGAAGGAAATGATCAATTTTAGAGTGTAAATAACTTATTAATATATTTTTATTTCATATAAAAATCAAATATCACACAATAAGAGTTGTTCTGTCCGTTATTTGAATGAAATAGAAAATATTTATTACAGAGCGGATCGTTGATTTCACTTATTTCAAAATGTTTATAGGAAAGAACAAATTATTAAGATTGTAATTATACTTCCAATATTTGTCAACATTGTAAATTTGAAGTTATTTAGCTCTAACGCGCATTTGTTATACTTTTTTATAGCGGTTAATAATAAAGAAATAATGTTTCTACTATTATAGCAATTTATAAAATTTAAGTAGTGTTACTTTGAAATTTATTATTTACTTGTTGACATTTTACATGATTCTAATTATTGGTTTACAGCACAATTGATAAAACTTACTGATAATTAAAACGACTTTTGTATTTTGTCACAAAATCTAAACCAAATAAATTTGACTTTGTACTGTTCAAACAACAATATTTTTATTGAACAGTTTTAAATAAAATTATAGGTTTTTAACGAATGTCAATGTCAAACACTAGTAAGTACCACAAAAGTTAGAAATGATATAGAACGCAACCTGATTAAACTTTTTAGTCCTTCAAGAAATTGAAGCAAGTTAATCTATATGTAAATAACTGCGAACCAAGTAATATAGAGAGACAGTTGATAGGATGCAATCTAATTAAGTTCATATAGTAAGTTGGTGCTTGGCAAGTTCTGCAAAAATAATACAAAAAATTGTTTTTAAATGCACTTGATTTGTATTTTAATTATTGAATTCCTGTGAATTTCTTTTTTCTTATATCAATTTGTATGAAAACTGTAATTTTATGCAATTGATTTTTAACTTCCAATTAAAAAACCTTGACGCGTATCAACGCTAACAGCTGATTCAAGGTTATTTCGATTCAGTTATCTATTTAGATCTAAATTTGCATCCATTTTGACACATTTGTAATTTAAAATTTAACCATGACAGGGCGAACAAAATTTACGACAGTACGTATTGAGACAGAAATTGAAAAGAATCGCGAAGAAGGAAACTGGTCCAAAGTTATAGAACTTGCTACATCACTAAAAGACAAAAGTCCAGAGTGTGGTAATTAATTTGTGATTATACGAGCTTCAAGGTGTTTACTCAAAATGTTTTAGAATATTTGGCCGATTTTCTGATTGGTGAAGGTTTATTGGAAAGTTACTTGGAAGAATGGCCACCTGTAGATGCAAATATCACAAAAGCCAAGTTGGGATTATTAGATGCAAAGAAGTATTTGCTTCTAGCTGCGAATGATTTAGGAAGAAAAGTAATATATGGCAGATAATTTTTTGTTTCTCCAGGTAATGCATATCATTTTAGGCTGGAGTCGCTTTAGATGCATTTTTATTACTAGGCAAGTTATACTACACTTGTGGTACTTATCATGAAGGCTTACAATGTTTTCAGTCTGCTGAACTAAACTTATTATCAGAAAAAAAGTTACCTCTGTAAGTTAGCAACTTGTGGAGCTATTGGAATTATTTTCAGTTTCAAACTTTGATTTTAGACGGAGTTTAAAAATTGTAGCAGAATCATTTGCAATAAAGGGTCTATGTTTGCAAAAGGATCCTTCCTCTACTGTTAAACTTAAAAAAGGCGAGAATGATGAGAAAATGTTTAAATACTTTGATACAGCATCAGATTTGGCACTTCTTTATATGCAAGAATTTGAGAAATTACAAATTAATGCAATTGTCGGAACAGGCACAGGTAATACATAAATTATTTAATTTTTTTGTGATTACTTTACTATCTGTTTTCTGGAAGGAATTTGAAATCGGATCTATTAAAGTCAAGGTTTACTTATAATTTTAACGCAGATACCTACAGGCTTCTTTATGTAGCATTAGTTCGCCCCATTATTGAATTCAACAGTTGCGTCTGGTCTCCACATTATAAATATATATAAAGACATTAGAAAATGTACAAAGTAGTTTTTAAAAAAATAAGATTTAAATTAGGCATGTCACGAATCCATTTAAATTTCCGTACGAATCCATTTAAATGTAAAAAACCTTGGAAAATAGACGTAAGGCAATAGATCTCCGTTGGTTATGTAAAATAATAAGCGGCTCGATGAATTGTGGAGAGTTGCTTGGAGATATAAGATTTAGATGTAGCACATTAAATTCGGGGTACAATGGTATATTCTATAACAAATACTCCAGGCAATTATATGTATCACGAACCGTTATCGAGAATGATGAATATTGTCAATTCTATCACGGAACATATAGACTTGGTCAGTATTTCCATAAACAACCTGAACATGTGGCATAAGACAACTCTGATGGCTTTCTCGTGGTGATGGATGACAATTAACTGATAATATCAGAAGTGTGTTTATCTGGAATGGAACTCTTCTGCAGAAGTACATTATATTATTACTTTGGATATTTAATTGGATGAATATAGTAAATAGTAAACTCTTTATTTATGGGATTACCCCCTTTTACCATACAAGTTCAGGTTTAACATTTCTTACTCTAATATTAATATTAGAGTACTTTTTAGATTTACAATCTAAATATTTATCTTAAATATATATGTACCTATTCTTACATACTAACATATATTATTGATTAGTTACAGAAAATTGTTTTTAAGACATTTAATATACACTAATATATTTGATTAGTTACAAATTTGTCGTAGTTCCTCACATATTTAAACGCATTAAATTGACTCAAACTACCTCAATCCAAAGCGATCAATTTTTGCTGATTGAAATTTCCTGACCATATATGTTATGTCTCCTATATGATAATGTTTCAAAAGAAATTCTTGAAGGTTTGTTTAAGCTTTATAGAATTGACGACAGATTGTCATACATGATTTCCGAATCTGGCCATACGGTATAGCGGACTATTATAGACATAGTTAGTGGAACAATGCTTCTCAAGAAAGATGTTATTGATGCGATTTATGCAAGTTGGAATTTTGAAGTTAATTTCTTCTAATAGTTCAGAACATTTTATATCACCTCGGATCAATTTGTGTAAGAAGCATATGTCAGCAATTTTACGTCGATCTTCTAACCTGTTTAAGTTGAACATATATCTAATAGTCTCGATAGATTGATCATGATTCCCTATTCTATATCTCATTGATTTTAAAAATTTCTCCTGGATGTTTTCGAGAACGACGGTATGCACCTTGTAGTGAGGTGACCAAATCATGCTTGTAAACTCCAGAGTTGGGCTCACTAGAGATCTAAATAGATGGTGATAGCTAATATGGTTGAATTCCGTGCTGAATCTGTTAATCCGAATGTTTGGGCACTTTTGTTTTTCATGTATTCGTTGTGGGGAACAAAACTCAGCTGACAGTGAAACACAACACTCAGGTCGCGTTCTGTTTCACCACATTGATATTGGAATCCAAAAGACTGTATTTATTGACTATTAGATGTTTTTGCTTGTAAAACCAGATGGTGTTGCATTTATCAGGGTTAACATGTAGTCTATTAATTTTACACCACGTTTCAAAAGCGGTAATGTTCTGGATCAACGAAATGTTGCATTTATTTCTTTGAAGATTTTTAGGTCGTCCGCAAAAAGTAGAAATGACGATGGAATATAATTTCTTTGATGTTGATAAACAGATCGAAGAGACTAGGTGCACTATGAGATCCTTACGCTACTCCCGGTGTGACTACTATTGCGGACGAGATGGAGTCACCTATTTTTATAAATTGTTTTCTTAATATCAAGAAGCTGTTTATCAATTGTAACATGTTCCCTCCAATTCCTAAGGTTTTTAGTTTGAGAGAAGTATATCGTGATTTATTTCGGCAAATGCTTTGGCGAAATCTGTATAGTTTGAATGAACTGAGTGACCCTCATCAAAGGCTTTTAGTATAAAGGTTTGGTATGTTGCTAGATTTGTTTCGACTGATCTACCGTCCATGAATCCATTGTTAATAATGATATTTTTTATTTCCATATTAGTTTAGTCACTAGCTTATCCAGAATTCTTGAAATGTGCGAAGCTAAGGAGATTCCTCTATAGTTTTTAATGTTTGCTGGTTATAATGTTGCATACCTAACATTATTGATATATATGTTGCATATCTATGTTCTTACATACTTATATTTAAGTGGTATGCGGTCCATGTGGTATGGACGAGAGAAAATAGCTGGTTAAGGGTTCCTATAACTTAGTCGTCTTCATTTTTACAATGTTACCCTAATCATACCTATGTCACAGGCTCGAGAAATTAGTTGAGGGGCGCCAATGACTATAGTGGATTTCGTCATTTGTTAACATTGCCTTAATCGTACCTACTTCGCACAAAAAGTGTGTAATATCTATATGTCAACAATGTTAGATATACAACATTATAAACAGCAGCAAGCTTGTGACTCAGTGTGTAAGTATCGGATTTGAAAGAATTGATACTACTGATAACGAGGGATGCTGATGATCCCGTATAATAATGGGTGAAATGGCGCCATATATCTTGAACAAGCCTTTAAAAAATGCATAGGCTCTATAAAACTACAAAGGATCTGTCCAAGTTATGGACAGTGAAATATTATCTTAATATTTATTGTTTGATATATTTAATTAATTTGATTTTCATTTAGGTGAAATTACAATTATTGAACCTATAAAATATATTTATCTGAGCAATCATTTATAAAAACATAATCGTTATTTGAACAATATGTTTATAATTAAAACAATTCTAATAAAACAAAACATAGATATACTATTCGGGCACTGCCTTTAAAATGTGGCTTTGTCAATGCCACTGTTGTATGCAAATGTTTGTGTAAGGATTGTTATTAGCTAAATGCAGTTCTAATTATTTAATATAAACACATTGGTGTGCATTTCAAAGATGCACACAATTAAAATATTTATTATTATTATAGGATAATTGGCGTATTTTTATTAGTTTTTAGTATATAAAAGACTTAATTGTTAAATAAATCGAGATTTACTAGTTAGTTCGACATGTGTGTTTCACTCAGCTCACGTCAATCTAACGGTAAGCTCCACACTAACTTGACTACCATCTTGTTACGACCCAAAAGTGTAATTTACAACTAGCCTTTTGATCATGGTCATTCGAGGAAATAAACCAGTGAGTAAGTTAATTTAAAATAAAAATTAATTCACTAAATAAATAGAACTTTCAAGTATCAAACGATACGAAAGTTTCTAAAAATAAAATTGATTTTAAATAAAAGATTTAAAATTTAATTAAACAAATACATCTTCCAAAGTATCAAACGATACGGAAGTTTCTAGAATAAATAAATAAATCTAAAAAATTAATTTAAAATAAATGAAGGGTTCTTTCAATGTGCCAATACGACACGAAAGCTACCCAATAAATAAATTAATCTAAAACATTAATTTAAATAAATAAAAGGATCTTTTTAAGTGCCAATGCGGTACGAAAAGCTTCCATATAAATAAATTAATCTAAACAATTAATTTAAATAAATAACAGGATCTTTTCAAGTGCCAATGCGGTACGAAAAGTATCCAAATAAATAAATTAATCTAAAACATTAATTTAAATAAATAATACGATCTTTCATAGTGCCAGACAAGTAAGGGAAGAACAAAAAATCAACACCAGTAATGGATACCGCTGAAATAAATTGTTCAAGAAGATAATGAAGAATAATGAAAAATTAAAACCGAGTGGGAAAAACACATCCGAATTCATAAATTCTGTATGGAAAGTCTACAATGAAATTACTGACTATCTAGAGAATTTAGCAACAGAGCAAAGCAGAAAGAATGGAGGATGTGAAAAAACACTACAAAATGTTGAAATAAAGCAACGAATATTAGATGACGAAATCGAAGAATTAGAAAGAAAGCTGGAGTCGCCTCAAACTCAAGGTTACCTAGCTCCTTCTTCCGCCCCCTTCCAGTCCGCCCCTCTGTAACTCTTCTAATTTCCCTGATTTATGATCCCATTCCCTCTTCTTACATTTCCATTTTGCTTTACACTTCCTAACTTCTTTTTCAATTTCCCCTGTTTCTCACTTAAAATCCACAACTCCTCTCCTATCCACGCCTTCCTTTACGCCACTCTTGTCCTTTCATCACCTTTTCTAATTTTCCTCACTAACTCCTTAATCTTTTTCTGTATTTCCCTCTCCTTCATCATCATCATCATCTATGAAAATCCCCATCCCTATCCGCATACTATCTCACTCCACACCATACCTATATCCTCTTCCACACTTCCTCACTCGTCGTTGCAATCGCTTCACTTTTCTAATTTTTAAATATTCCTGTACCAATCCGCACAAATAAAGACGTAGTTGACTACGACTTATTATATTGTATACCACCTTCTTCTCGTAGCCCGATTCTTCCAGTTCAATATTTTCACCAGGCTGTTGAATAATTTAAACAAAGATTTTAGACACGCCCAAACTATATGTTTACGTTATACTGTGTCACAGCGCGCGTGGACCTAAGTAGAAGGCGTATCCATAAATTAGACGTTTATTTTTCTTAAGCGGAGCACATATGCTATTTTCGTCAATCGTTTGTTATACTCATAATTAATTTTATCAAATCCAAACCAAAATTATAAATTATCTTAAGTTTATATTGAACTAAAGCTATCTTACCAATGAAACAATTAGAACGCAATTTTATAGGCTCTAACTTATGTTATGTACTTAACTTGCACATTCACCTCAGTCAATCTTAGCGCTAAATCTATTATGTAGTAAACAATAACACTATCATTGTAATAGCAGATTCTGACGTCAACTTTTTTATTTTTATAGCTTTTTTAAAATTGTATGTATATCGCTAAATGCTTTTTTGTTTATCTTTTATTTACACTTATTCTTTAAAGCCCATTAACTTTATACCCCGACGTGTTATCATCAAACTTTTTATCACAGATTGTACAAGACAGTTTTCTGATTTTCAGGGATCAAATTCAACAATAATTACCTAGCTTTACTATCTTAAATTATTTATTAATACGAAAGGCAAATTTTGCACGTTACCCAACGAGAGTGCGCGAACGATAGTATACTATTAACTATTACAATTACTTAGGTTAAGTCATTATTATCTAGTTTTGCCTTTATTGTGGGCTTGTACCTGTTTGGCTAAATAAATAAATAATTGTAAACATTATTAAAAATGTTTAGGTACTCATTCTCCTCAGCCGCATCTAATTGGAAAAACTTTAACACCGCCATTAGAACAAGCTCTACAGGAAGCACCTATTTTGCTTATAAACATGAATCAGCCGCTGAAAGCGCTAGAACGATACAGGGCTTCTTTGTGTGCTGTTGAAAGCCAAGGTAGGAAAATTATTAACAAGAGAAATATGAAATGTTTAGTTTAACTCTTCTGACCTGAGTCATTTTAAATTTTTTGCGTACAAATCGAGACTGAATATTGAATTATTTAGTATGTATTTCTGTTTTCTATTTAGGTACAAGCACGGTTCGTTTAAAATTGATGTGTCAGTTCGCAGAGTTTCTGTTACATGGTTCTGTTTCCGATGTCTATAAACCACCTCCAACGGAAAGCTTACAACCATCAGCATGGAAACCTCGGCCATATACTGGTTTAAATCAGGTAGAATATCTATACAAATATATTGAACCTATTTTTTGAACTTTTTATTTTGTTTTTATAATTTTGGTTCCGAGAGAATCAAATAATCTATGCTTTACTATATGAAACTGATATGTGTACATATAATTCTCGTTTTTAATGTTCTTGGGTGTTTATTGTTTTAATATTGGAAGAGTTACAGGAATGTATTTTCTAATAGATAAATAAAACAAAGGCTTTAGTTCATGTACATGAATGTAGAACAAAAACACATTAAATTCAGGAATGTTAATATTAATAAACATGATACATTCTCGCATTTGTACATTAATTTTACAAGACTATTGATGCAGCAAATCTATCAACATTTTTTTCATGGTAAAACTATTTCAGATATTTAATTTATAGAAATGTAAATGTATGGCAATTATGTATTTCATATTAAACACTACACATCCCAAATAAATATTTTTGTTCCCAATATACCTCAATGAACTAATATTTTCTGTATTATTTTCAGTTTTTTCCTAAAACAGTAAATGAGGAAATAATTTTGATTTTATTGGTATCCGAATCGATGGCAGTTCGTAATGCCGTGCTGTCTCAATCGCCTGAATTTAAAGATGTACGTCTGAATGCGTACCATGAAGCTGCGGCTATCTATGACTTACTCACGATTGCTACTGTTAGATGGGGACAAGTGTCACTTTTGCAGGAGGTGAATAATATACTGTTATTTAATCTATTGATTTATTGGTTTTTTTTCAAAATTTAGTTATGTTTTTTCATACAGATTAGTTTTCATAAATTTGTTATACTTACATATAAATAACAAACAATATTTTATAAGAATTAAAACATCTAAGGTGTCATGGACCATTACGCATTAAATTATATCAAACAACATGTCGCCTTCATCCACGTTTTTTTTTTTAATTTCGTATTATCGAACGCTTTCGGGAACCATTATCAAGCTAAAAAATTGTGAAAACATCAAAAGTTCATGCTTAAATTCGACAAAAACACATATGAAATAAATTATGATTAAAATTATTTTCCTTATAATCGAGTGTCCATTTTTTACGTCTCCATATTTGTTGAACACTGAACTTTCATCGCTGAACCCGCCAAAAGCATCCTTTACATTATTATTGTGGTATTATTTTATGATTATATGATAGTGTAGTTTTGTAACTAATTCACGCACTGACTGAACTGGTACGTGATTCTTAAGACTCAAATTCAGTAATCAGCAAATGAGTACACGTCATGAGCGATCACACATTATATATCAAAATTTATTATTTAAACTGAAACAATATTATCTTCAGTGAAGACAATTATTGAAATGTTCGTCCTTAAAAATATTATACATACATAGAGTTGTGTTCAACAAAAACAATTACAGTTTAATATGACAAAAGCTTTTGAAATGTCTTATTGCGATTTACTACTCGAAATCTTCATATATTTATATATTTGATCAGAATTTAAATAAATAAAAATTTTAAAATATTATGGAGACGTAATTTTAAGTTTCGTTCTATATTGAAAGTTTGTACAAAAACGTGGTTGAAGACATGGTCCAGAAGATATTAACAATATGTTAACCATACATCAGAATCATTTTGTTTCTAGTTCTCACGTTAATTGTTCTTTTTCCAATGGTAGATTTTATAATTTAAATTTTAATGTTAATCATATTTTTAATGAACCTACTACGCAAGTTCACTCTTTTCATGCTAGAATTTTTAATTGTTCAGAAGTTGTTTTTGATCCAGATGAAATTGAATTTTTTAAACTTGGTTTAAAGTTTACTCCTCCAACACAAAATTTTAATAGTAAAGTAATTATTCTTATTAGAGGATGCAGCTTAAGGATGCAGCTTAAATATATTTAACAAGTACAACAGACAAAGGAACATAATTCATCTTCCAATGATTTAGTTATTCCAAAATCAAAAACAATTAATTAGGCATTGGCAAAGCCGATAATGGTAATTGCATTGTCATTTTGTCTAGACAGAATTGTAATGCAAAAGTCTTGGATTTCCTGTACAAGAACAACTTTTTGAATTGCAATACCTCACATGTTCAACAATTTATAAAATTATTTAAGTCTGTCAGACATAAATTTAAAGACCAGAATTTCCCGCTTCATACTTCATTTCATACAGTTACGTAGTTGGTGTCACTCAACATACAGCTTGAACCAGTTCTGAGTAAGCCTCAATAGCACCGAAAGCACTTGCTTTCCTTCACCGTATCATATTCATGAACTGGTCCGAATTCTTTTTTATCCTTTACCTGGAAATCATTCTTAGATGATTTCTTGTTGTGATAATAGAAACTTTGCTACTTGTTGAACCAACTTTTTAAACATGAAGAAATATCTGTTAGTGCAATTTGTCTTTCAAAGTTTTCCAAAGGTTTAAAAGTTTACGCCATTTTTTCGGAATTTAATTGGCAGCTTGAAGGGTGTCTAATAGGATTTCTGATTCGGTTTGAACCGAAACCAAAAACCGCAATAACCGCAAAACGACAGGTTTTCTGCTAAATTATACGGGAGTAGGAGTAGGAAGATGTTTAAGCCAGTACCAAAAAATAATAATAGTGGACAGTACTTTATAAAATTTTCTATATTCAAATCAATGCAAATAAATACAACTACAGATTTCGAGGAGGCAAGCTTTAATTTTTTTGGGTATGAGCTTGCTTCACCTGGATTTTCTTATTTTTAATATATATATATAATACTGAAATGATTCTACCCGCGCTAATTATTTTTGACTAACAGGTTTTGTTTGATTCTAATTATAATGCAAAGTATTTACGACATCTTTCCAGTTAACAGAATTGAAATATAAAATTTGGCGAGCTAAAGTATGCTAAAGTTTTTATATACGTTCTTTTGAGTATTTGGCGATGAGATAAGTGTTCGTTTCGTGCATGAATTCTGAGCTGGTGGTATCTGACGTCGTAGGACGGATGGAGCGTTGAGACACGAAGCGAGCGGTTGGAGACGGTCTACGGAAGTTGCTTGCGGAAAGCGAATTGATTGCTTGGTGACGTCGACTCGTTAGTGACGGTGATCTTTCGATGAGGATGACTCGTTGCGAGGCTAACTCATTGGTGAGGTTGTTTCGTTGGCGGTTATTGTAGACTCGTCGGTAAGGTCGGTGCGTCGGCTCGTTGATGCGGTTGGTACATTGATTGTGGTTTCTCCCCGTATTGGCTTTTTCCAGGATGTTCGAAAACGATTAAAGGCTGTGGGCGGAAGTTAGAAAATATGTAGATGCTAGAATAAGATGTAGAGGAACATGAGTGATGAGGAATTTGACAGATTTAGCAGATAATGACAGATTTAGCAGAAAATACAAAGGCATTGAACTCTCGTCCAGATGAGGTTACGCAAAGTGCAATAAACTCACTAAGAGTTGTTTGTTCGCAAAATCGGAGGTCGTAAAATCTGTTTTCTAGACGGGGGCAATGAACCCAAGTTTATCAGCCTTACTAAGTGTTGTTTACTCGAAGTCGGAGATCGTCAAAAGCGAAATTTTATAGTGAAAAAATTGCGCGCAAGATCTCCTACCATTTTTTGCTCATATTCTGCACTCGATGCAAACACACTAAAACGTGAAAAACATCTGCTGCCGAAGCAAAAATAGCAGCAAAAGGAAGGTCATCGAAATGCGAGCTCTATAGATTCTTCTTCTCTTTTTCTCTTCTGTTTCTCTCTCTAACACACGAGAAGACAGACGTTGTGTGGTTTGCGGTAGTGGTCGACATTTCTCTCTCTCCTCCCGGTATATGCAAGTTGATACGAACCCTAAGTGGCTTTCTGCATTCGGCTCTATCTCTCTCTCTCCTCCTTTTGTGATCGCCGTTTGGATATCGACTGCGATCGTCATATCACTATATGCAAAGTACAATGATTGCTTGCAAAAAAACTTATGATATACATCGTAAATCTTTCCGTTGCTTAAATTATATTAAATTTGTCAATTCTTGATTTATTTTAATATCGATTTATTTATTAGTTTGATGGTTTTTCGATTGTGTTAATGATATAAAGATTGTTTATTGTTTGTTTTATATCATTTGTCTATTCTGTTGGAGGCTATATACGTTATGCCAATAATAAGAGTTCCTGAAATCGTTGCAAATATTCAAATCAATCGAGTTCCCTATACAGGGGGTGAGTTAGACTATGCCATTTAAACAGAATATACATAAATGTAATTCGTAATTTGAAAATAACTTTTGAATTTTATGTAAAATTTGTTTTGTAAATTCCTCCTTTCAAATTTTTATAAGCTTTGAGAGTATCCAGACACCTCTTGACTGTCGTAATCTATTCAGTTTTTCTATATTTCTATGACAACTAACAATGTATAATTGTTTGTCTCTTAGCTAAAATGTATTATCTTGACAACAGTAAATATATCTAATTTAATTCGGTTGCAAATAGGGAATAATCCTGTAAATAGGGAATAATCCTTAAAAGAGCATTTTAATAAAATATTTTTGAGTAAAGTGGAATTGAGGTTAGGAACTGAGGAATTTGGTCCAAAAATACGATCACAAAAGTTTTAAGATGATGATGTTTTTAGTATTTTTCATTTAGAGTTTTTTGAATTTGTATTTAAGTAATAAATGAGCGATTCACTTTTAAAGTGGTCTAAATACATTTGCTAAAAATAAGGTTCGTAATGACGTAATGTTGAAAAATAACTGCTTCAAAGCTGATAATTCTTGTTAATATTTCAATTGGAAACAATTTACTGTTTCTATAAATTGTTTTAAATGACCATTGTCCAGAATTGTCAACACTAAAGTTGTTATTTTTCAAGTTGTCAATCCGACAACGAACTACATATCTTAGGCTATAAAATAATCGTCTCAAATATTATACCAATATACATAGGATTTACTTCTACTTTTAGTCATTAGAACGTGCTATGAAATTCTCATTCGGAGAACCTCACTTATGGAGACAGCACGCATTAAGCCTTATATCAATGGGTCGCTACGAACACGCATTTGTAGTGCTCAAACAAGTGATTAAACTTGAAAAGCACTCATCTGTTAACTGTTTATTAGCAGCTAAATTATGTTACGAACATTTGAATTTATTGCGTGAAGGTACAGAATTTGCAATTGAAGCAAGAAATATGGAACTGAATTATTCTAATGGATTATTGGGCAGATGTCATTTGTTTATTGGGATCGGATATCATTTACAAGCGAGAAATAATATGATCAAACAGGACAAACAGGATATGAATGATTTAGCTATGGACAATTTTCAAACGTACGTGTTAATATTTGATTTTGTTTTTCAAACTGTTTACAAAATCAGATGGTTTTATTTAAAAATGTATAGAGTACATGTAGGCACATGTATATATCTTTTATTACGCCATTAACAACAAAATAGCAAATTGAGTCCATAGAAGTTTCTAAGGGTTATAATCTTGGACCAAATCTTTTTATGCTTTTCGTAAATGAATTATGGGATTTTATAGTTTGTGTTTTGATTACTATTGAAACGAAACGTTGGTGTGGTAAAAAGCTATTTAATAAGCAGTAAAAATATAATGTAAGCAAGAACAAAATATAAAAAAGATAAACTTAATAATGAAAGGACAATGCACTCGGTGACATCAATGACAAATCAATTAACTGACGGGTATGTCAGCAGTACCAACTCGTATATGCCCGCGTAATTCAAAACTGTTAATACGGTTTAGAATACATTTCAACACCGCCTCATATTCTAAACTTCCCACAGTTTCAAATAAAACTTCCCATAATTTATTTCCAAAATTTTCAAATTTCACAGATGGCAACGGTTTTGTTAGTATATCGGAAATTTCATCGTTAGTTGGTACGTATTCTACTTTTAATTTCTTATTTTCTACTTTTTCTCTTATAAAGTCATACCGCACATCCATATGCTTAGTACACTTATGAAACACATGAATTTTGATTAACTTTATAGCACTTTGATTATCACAACATAGCGTAATGCCACTATAGTCGCTCACGTTCACACTAATTTCACTGAAAACTTGTTTTAGCCACATTGCTTCCTTAGCTGCTTCGGAAGCTCCCACGAATTCTGTTTCTGTGGTTGATAAAACAACAGATTGTTGCCGTCGGCTGCTACAAGTTATTGCTCCATTATAAAGTTTGAATACATATCCTGTCGTTGATCGTCTAGTGTCTGCAACATTTGCTTAATCTATATCTGCGTATCCGATCAAATCATTATTTTGTTGAGTAAAAGAATATAGTATGCCCATGTGTGGTGTAGATTTTAGATATTTTACAATCCGTTTAATTGCATTCCAGTGACTCGTATCGGGATTATCTTGATATCTGCTTACAACATTAACAGAATACATTTCTGGAGGAGCAGTAATAGCTAAAGTTCCAAGAAAGTTCCAAACATAAAACAGCTTAGATTAAAGTTCCTACAGCTTGTCGATATGGAACTGAAGGCTTTATTTCATTGCTGCTTCTATTTTTACATAATACTGTGTTTGGATCAGCTGGCGTTTTGCTTATTTTGGTTTCGTCCATGTGAAAACGCTGAATTATTTTTTTTATTATCATTATTGATATGTATAAAAATTGAATTGTTTCTTGTATTACGTACTATTTCTAAACCAACGAAGCTATTCGGTTTATAGCTGCTCCTCACTGTAATTTCGAAAGTACTTTTCATCTTGCTGATAATTTGATTCAGTATTCCAACATTATTTGAGATAATCAATCCATCGTCAATATATAAGATGTGTAGTATTAAATCACTATTAACAATAGCCTTGAAAACGTATTATTCAGATTCACATTGTTTAAATCCGTATGATTCTAGGAATTTTGAAAATTTGCTGTTCCAGCATCTCGGGGCTTGTTTGAATTCATATAATGCCTTTTTTCAATTTGCAAACTTGATTATTATGGTTTTCAATTTCTGACAGAGGATCTATGAAGATTTCTTCCTTTAACTCACCGTGTAGAAAAGCTGTTTTTATATCAAATTATAAGATTTCATAATTGTTCTTTGCTGCAATTGCAAGAGCAATTCTAATTGTAACATCTTTGGTTGTAGGGGCAAATGTTTCATTGTTGTCTACTACCTTTACTTGATTAAAGCCTTTAGCACATAGTTTGGCTTTGTATGTTTCAACTAATGGCAATGTTGTAAATTCCCATGTGTCGTTTCTTTCTAGGGCTACGAGTTGTTCGATTGCCTTTTTCCAGTGTTTACTGTCTGCACATCTCGTTGCTTCTTCATGTGTTTTTGGTAGATCTACTTCTAAAATGTTTGCTTTATATCTGATAGGTTGTCGTAAGCTGTCTCTTGATCTCAGTCGTATTTGTGTTTAATTCCTTCTGTTGAGGTTTCCTCACTTTCTCTTTTAAAGCTTAAAAATACTGTCTCTTGTTCCTCTTCGTTGATATTTCGTGTTATATCATTTTCTTGATTGATAGGAGTATATTATTCGTTCTGGGCAACGTTACTTTATTGTTTTCATTAAAGATTCATTACGTGCAGTTTCAATCTACTTACTGACAGGATCGAACAGTCGATTATTAGTGTATTCATTATCATATCCTACTAGAATCAATATTTTGCTTTTTTGTTCTAATTTCTTTCGTAGACAGTCAGCGGCATGAACAAATGCTTCACAACCGAATACTTTTATGTGATTTAGCTTAGGCGTCTCATTCGTCGCATAATTCAAACGGTGCTGTATTTGGAGTGTTTATATTGATTGTCCTGTTTAAACATATACCTCTTGTGTCCATAGATAAAGTGGTTTATCCTTTATGTATAACATTGAACGAACGTTTCCTACTATTATACGTATTTCACGTTCGGATTTGGCATTTTGTTCATGACAATACGGAGCACTTGCTTCAAATTGAATACCTTTTCGTCCTAGATATTCTTTAAAATATTCTGGTTGATATATTAGATGCTATTATCAGCTCGTAATGTTTGTATGTGGACACTGATTTGTACCCGGTGATATGATCTTTGAAAATAACTAAATAGTTACAACCTCCTACTGACGGAACTGACATTGGCCCACAAACATCGCTGTAAATAAATTCACCTAGTTTATAATTTCTTACCTCTATTTTCTTGTACGGCATTTTATGTTTTTTTTCCATACTCGCAACTTTCACACACAAAGTTTTCTGTATCAGCTAGATTTACATCAAGAATAAGACCTTTTTCTATCATTTCACGAATATTTTGAAGATTCACATGACCTAGACGTAGTTTGTATTAGTTGTTCGATTTGTGACAATCTCGTATATCGTATTTTGTATCGTATTGATATATCGTATATCGTAATCTCGTATTTTGCTTTTAAGGCACATTTTACTTGGAATTTCCATTGTTGGAAATTTTTACCATCAAACTTGCTTATAGTAGATACGTTTAAGTTGTCTGCCATTGTCTGTTTTTGTTTTTAATAAAACGAGACACTAGTGACTACACAAATCGTATTATACGAAATAACAAACGACTGTTTACTTTTTCGCCAATTCTCACACCCGAACTGGGCTCATAACCTATTGAAATGAATCTTGGGTGGGGTGAAAACTATTTAATAAACAATAAAAATTAATATAAGCAAGAACAATATATAAAGAAAGATATATTTCATAATAGAAAAGACAACGCGCTCGTTGTTGACGCGAAGTGAAGGACATCAATGACAAATGAACTGACTGATGAGTATGTCTGTACAGATTGATGGAGTTGATTACAACATATACATGTACATTTGATTTTTTTAAATTAATATATAAAGGTAATAATATACTGAACGTCGAATATGTTGAATATCATGACACTTAGTTATTAATTAGAATTTTACAAATCGCGTACCACTATCCATGTTGAGTACCTAATTTTGAATAGACTACAAGCTCCCGAATTGTTACTTTATAACCTAGCCAAGAATATCGATCTAAACGGGGTCCCCAGACCTTAGCTGCAGAATAGTGGAACCGTGAACTTGTCCCTCTCAGAATGGAATGCGGGTACAGCCTGTTGAACATGTGGATTCTAATTCTTAAAATTAATACGGTTTACTCGAATGTAAGAGATTTTACTGCAGTTTGATTTTATTATGATATAATTCGTAGGCAAGCTAACCTGCTTGTATTCAGATTATATTTAAATTAACTTTGTACATTTTCGGTACGTGGCAGTATCAGAAAGTCTTTAAGGTATCAGTTTCGTATAGAAAAGTTCTTAAAAAGTTTGTTTCGGAACTTCCTGACTCAAAAAGATTTTCAAGGAATATGAATTATTATTGTATTATAACAAATATAATATTTGTTATTGAAGATAGTGGATTATTGATATAAACTTGCGTTAATGAAATTAAAATGAATTGAAAGGCTATATTCTTTTAGTGCTTGTAAACTGGAACCAAACGATCATTTGTGTAAATATTACCTAGGTCTTCAACTAGCTCTAACAGGAAAAATCAAAGAAGCCTTGATAACAGTTAGTACCGCTTTAAATTTACAACCGGAAAATTCATCAACTCTCCATTTGTTGACATTATTATTATCAGCAAATCAGCAACATGAAGAAGCATTGGAAGTTGTTAATGCTGCAATTGAAGAATATCCCGATAATTTGAATTTGATGTATGTTAGAGCGCACTTGGAACAACATGAAGAAGGTGGCGAAGTAAGTTTTTTTAAGATTATAATATTAGTTATATTATATTTCTTTATCCAGTACTGAAAGTATATAAACATGTTTTAGTGTGTTATTGATTTATTTAGCCTTAAATAAACTAATGTCTTTTATCATGTAACAAAAAAGACATTTTTGTTATTAAAATAGTAGGTATAATTACTAATAAATACTATATTTAAATTTATTTTTAGAAAGCTTTAATAACAGCTAAACAAATGTTGGAACTGTGGAAAAATTTGTATGAAGGTCAAACGTCATCTGATATACCTGAGTGCGATCGTAAAAGTGATACCAGATCTGTTTTCCAAATCTATACATCGGAAATGTCAGATAAAGATTCGAGTAAGATAATATATTTTATTGATAAAAATTAACAAAACATTGTAAGTTTTCAGCTCAATGTATTTGAATAACGTAACTGCTTTTAAAATTACGGTTTCTTTTTTGTTAGGTTCGTTGCAGGCACACAGCGTTGCCGCTTCTCGTGTAGAGCAAGCGCTAAGTGAAGTTGCCAGTTCTGTGAGTAGTTTCAATCCACGACCCGGGCCGCAACGTGCTTATATGTTGTTACTGGAAGTGTGGCTACTTTTAGCTGATTTATATTTGGCTGTTGATCAGCCAAATGACGTATTGAAATGCATACAAGAAGCGATGCAAATATTTCCACTATCACACCATATTTTGGATATGGTATGTCTATAATTTTATACATTTGTACTTTATATTATACTTTATAACGGTGCGAGGATAAAAAAATTCTTAAATGCTTAAAAAGAAACAGCAAACTTTGGTTAATGATGCAATGAGCAAACTTTGGGTTTACGAATGTTGCAAAGAAAATATGTAGAGTAAATCTCTCGTATCGAGACGTGGTCGTACTATTCGTTGGGCTCTGAAAACCGTGCTATAGTACTTAAAGCTCGGAATTCAGTGCCAAAATAGATATAAGTTTATTTTAATCTCATAATATAATAATGCAATATTAATTAAAGTGAAAACAAATTCAAAATGAATTTTATATAAATTAGTATTGATTGAAAACACCATTTCCTATTTTTCGAAATTTAAAAGGTTTCTTCCTATTTCTAGCGCAGGCAGCTTTAAAAAAGACTGTATTGTGAAGAAACCTACTATCTGGGGTTGTTTTCAAATATACGTCCATTAAAGCGCACAGATAACTTATCTGAGCGAACAAAAGCCACATGGAAATCATCATTTATTTTGATGTAGATTATGAAAATCGGTGCTCTTATTGGATAATCGTGTTTGATTATCACTGAAGCGTATAGATTCGCTGCAAATCATGCTTTTGGCCGACTTATAGTAAATAAAAAAAAAATTTATCGCGAGGTCCAGTAATATCCAGATCGAGCAATTCCACTACATTAGGTGTCGCTTGATATGTTGTAGATGTTCATTTCGTTAGTGTAGAGGCTGCATTCCGTGGATATTCTATTGTATCGTATTAGACCTATACAACCTTATTCAAATTGTTCAAGTTGTACTGCCAACGAATAACGATTTTGCATATGTTTATAGATTGCTTTCTTAACGATTTCGACGTTCACATGTGATATCTTGCTTGGTTTGTCAATTTGTAGCCTTCTGGATATCCTCAAGCGTTTTCTTGTGATACCGACGCTTTTTTACATTATTTTCGGCTATTTCTTCTGTTTCTAAATCCGAATCAACGTCAACAAATCTTTCCATTGCTTCCATATTATTGAATTGTATAGCCTGTTCTTGATCGCCAATAATTTCAATATTCGTAACAACATCCTGCAATTGTTTATAGCCATCTCCATTACAATAAATCAAATACAATGGATCCAGTAATATAGTTGCCATCTTATGTTCAATACGCGTTCGATCGAATGGTATACCAATTTGTTCCTGTAATAGTTTCGTTGCCTTCAAGATCGTAATCAAACGTGAGCCCAAACTATCGAGACGCTCCTTACGCTTTGTGATTTCTTTGTCCAGCTGGGATTTTTCATTCTCCAATGTATCGCATAATTTTGCTAATTTTAAAGCTAATTATGCTAATTGCTAATTATTCGGTTAAATCTTTATTTGGCAGTCACGTTTTCTGGTCCCTCTAATAAGAATTGTGGAACAACAATAATTTCAATTTCTTCATCTTTCGATTTAATCTTTTTACATTTCGCACATTCGGAATCCAAGTGCTCTGCCTCATAAAAGATTCTGATATTGCAAATGAATCGTATCGACTTATTGTTTCTCTTCATTTAGAAATTCTCTTTCACTCGATAAGCGCACCTTTTCAAGACGATTTAATTTATTCTAGCAGGCAATCGTACGCATGCATGCATCCATCGTTTTTTTTTTGTTTAATTTTGGAATTATTCTTCGCATTATTTTCATTTTTCAATTTCAGCATTTTTCGAATATCGCCGCGAATTGTTCTTATATCGTTACATGTTTGTAAGTAGAATTTCGTATCAAGTTGACCCACTCTCTGTGTTGCTTCTTTCTCTTCAATATCGACCTCTTTCTTGTCGCCCTCACTCACAGAATCCCTATTCAATTTACGTTTCTTTCAAAGAACTACATTTGAATTCGTATCTTTAACCATTTTACTTTGCTCTAAATTAATATACCGTAAAAAAAAAATACGGTACTCATATACCATGAGTGTTACAAGAAACCATATTTTGACGTAATATTTAAACACCGACTCGAAATTGTTAGTTTAATCACGTGGATCTTCTCTGGCGTATATTTGTTCATTTGGGAATTCAATAAATGCAAATGTATCTGATATGATCCAGATTGATAAAGTTTCTGAAAAGAAGCACTTTGACGGGAATTTGTTAGAAATTTTATTCACTAAAAGTGCCGGACGTGTTCTGCATATTACTCTTTTAAGGCCGATTGAACGTTATTGGAGGAGCTTAAAACGAGATATGTAGGTTGGAAGTTTGAAACACTTATAGAATTAAAATGCGGAGATCAACTGCTGAGAATTAAAATGCTGCTCATCTCCAGATTATACTTTTTTTATTTGAAGTAAAATTTAAAACATGACAATTCAGTGATTCGATCATTTGAATGACACTGCATTTTTAGCGATAAAAGATGCTTGAAAATTAATTTTGACGCATTAAAATTACTTAGGACAATTACAGGATTTTTTGTCTCCACGTCCTTACGTAGCTATTATCAATATAGTTTAAAACATTGTTTTTTTAATAGCGTGGTTTACTCCATATGTACAAACATGAATGGGCCGATGCTAAACTTTGCTTCCAAAATGCAGTTGCCATAAATCCACAGCACGTCAAGTCCTTACAACAGTTAGGATTAGTTTATCATTATTTGGGATTACAAGGTCTTGCTGAGACTACCCTACGTGAAGCGGCAAAAATTGATCCTAGCAATCATGTTACATGGTAAGTAATAATTTTGAATTATTTAATATATTTTAATTAATAAGTTTCATTTTAAAATAAAATCCCTTGAACATAAGCGCAGACGTCCATCTAGGTGTTATTATCTTTCTTATTTTATTAACATATACAGTGAACTTATCATGCGCGACGTTTGAGACAACTGGAAGGGTCGCATTACTATTGAAAGTAGGAAGATAACGAATTTATAACATGCAGATGACACGATTATCGTTGTTAAAATGAGGAATAACAGAATGAACTTTTGGGCCTTTATATTTATATTACAATATCAAGGAAGTGGCTGGCTTGAAAGTGTTTATATGCCTTAGCTCTTCAATTATTTACAAAGAAGGATTGATGAAGAAAAAAGTCTGGATAGACATCAAAAGACTGAATAGGTAGTAATCTGCAATCGAACCTAAAGTTACAATACTCTTACGGGAGTTATAGGACCAAGGAGAAATCGATAACAGTATTCGCTATTCGAATGTTTGAGTAAAAGTTCTATTTTCATAAGAAAATTATGATTGAGTTACTACAAAAAATTTAACCAGTATTAAACAATAAGAGTTTAAAGTGGCTAAAAATTTTAAGTGACCAATTAGAAAATATATTAGTCAGTAACTTGCTTGTGAAGGAATACTTAAGCACACATTGAATTGAAACCTTTATTGGCATAATTTACAACTTAACATAAATTATTCTTAAAATATAAATACAAATTTTACAACAAAAAATCTAAAAAATCTTCCATATATCGTTTCAGTTTCATTCGTCCAATACCTGTTTCCCCTTTCCTCTCCCGACATCTAAATCGCAGTCCTTCTTTTTTCCATGCTTACATCTGCTGTCCTATACTTTGGCATTCTTTCTTCATTCATTACTGAAATATTTCCTGTTATGTCTCCCATTCCTCTATCTTTCTTGCATCTCAATATCATTCATCCTTATCTCAACTTAATTTACAGCACATCACACATTTTTCGAACCATCTTTCCATTTATTTTTTATACTTACTTCTTTTTCTTAATGACTTCAATTAGAATAAAATAAAGCTAATTTCCCAATCGTAAATAATTTTTTCAGGTACAATTTAGGAAAAGTATTAGAATCGCTTGGTGAATATGAAACCGCAAGTTCATCAATGGCAACTGCATTAACCGTTGAAACAACGAGTCCAATTCTTCCATTCACTTCAGTTCCTCTATGTTTTGATTAAAAAGTTTGGAAACATGTATGAAACGAAAAAGTGTTAATTAATTTCAACAATAAGTACAAAAAGTAATTTTTTTTGATAAAAGTTTTATATTATTTATTAAACGTTGAATATTTTTAGAATAATATAATTGAATTGTGCTGATGCATTTATTGGTTTTAACTAGTCGGATTTCATACTTTAATATTTTTATTAGATGTTTTTTTAATTTTATAATGATTCAGTTTTCATGATTTTTACTTATAAATTGTAACTAACATGTATTTATATTTCGAGAAGGGGTTTGCTGTGATTTGTCAAATCTATCAAATTGGAATTCATCCTGTTTATCTATTTCAGAATTTCAGGATTTTTCCATTTTAGATACTTTTGTATTTTCTTATTCCAGAAATAGGAATCAATTTTTCTCAAATATGCTACAGATGTTTTCAGAAGTTAACTTCAGGCTATATTTTTAGCAGTGAATACATAAAAATTCCTGTTTTTTAATTTTGATAAGCTATAGATGCTACTTTTTATTGTGAAGTATATCTTATTTAAAGTAATCTGTACGCAATACCAACCAGGAAACTAATATTAACAATTTAATAACAACAAATGTTTTAAAAAGCTCCTAGTTCAAGATGTATGGACTATTTCATCAATTATTATAAGGATCATCAACACCTTCTTTATTAGGAGCATCACTATTGGAATATTTGAAAGACCACGATTCTGCTGCCTACGCCACTACCCGGTCACTAAGTCACTACATTGCTAGAAATGAAATTCCTCTTATCATCTTATATCTGGATTTCGAAAAGGCATTCGACATAGTACCGACGGAACGATTACTGTACAAGCTAGATGCAATGGGAATCAGAGGTAACCTCCTCAAGTGGATCCGCAGCTTCTCATCAGCTCGTACTTACCAAGTTCGGGTAGAGGGCACTTACTCTTCAGAGTAGAGCATCCTTAGCGGCGTGCCGCAGCGTTCTGTTCTTTGACCTCTGCTATTTTATGCTACATCAGGGACATACCTGGCAGAAAAAAATGGAATTAGTCATTTTGCAGATGATACGAAGATTATTGGGTACCCGGATGCTCCAAATTTTAACACGCAAGTAATGCTGCACGAAATATACGACTGGACACAACAATGGTTCCTGTCATTAAACGCTAGTAAATGTACGGTTTTGCATATGGATGCGGCAAACCCTGGAAAATATTACTCACTTGCTAATGAATGACAGCAGTAGCTTCGCAGAAGGATCTTGGTATCACAATAAGCACAAACTTGAAATAGCAGGACCATATAAATGGGGTAGTAAAAAAGCAAACTCCTTATTGTATATAACGAAGAAGGCATTTCCAAATTTATCAGGAAGCGCCTTCTTAATTATTTACAAATAATGCATTCGTCCTATGGTCATCTAATCTGGAATCCATATTTCTGAAAGACATCGAATCACTGGAACATGTACAGAGAAAAGCTACTAAACTGACTGCTGACATTAGTAATCTATCTTACTAATAGAGATTAGTGTTCCTGAAGCTTCCGTCCCTAGTGGAGCGAAGAACTGTGAAGACCTGATCGAAACCTGTAAAATATTAACCTGGAGGACATATTCAGGAAGAATGGCCATATCGTCACAACCACAAACTAAGTACCGAATTATGTCGATTAAAATCTAAGGAAACACTTTGTCCCCAACAACATAGCACAATGGAACGTATTGCTAGTGGACGTTGTTAATGACACATCGAAAAACAAGTTTAAGAACGAACTGAATGTAACTGTTAAACAGTCTGATGCAATAGCAGCTCTCATCAACTCGATTGCCTACGCTGCTTTAAGAATACTAATACATTCCTCAGCTAATTTCTCATTTAGGGTGTTGTGATACCGATATCAATAATTAATTAAAAACATCCATTTCCAATATCATTTAAAACAAGTGTAATGCTGACTGCTTCATAAATTAATGATTCATAATACGACTTTTCATTCCTAGCAAACAGTCAGCTAGTGACTTAGGCAGCCGTGACTCGTCAGCTAGTGATTCGTGTTCTTTCAAAAATTGCGACAGTAATGTTCCTATTAAAAGAGGTGCTGATGATCCGTTATAATAATGGGTGAAATGATTCCATACATCGTGAACAAGCCGCTTTTTTAAGACATTTGTAGTAATTAAAATTTTAAAGTTAGTTTCCTGGTTGTTATTGCGTACCGATTACTTTTTATAATCTTTGTTTTAAAATTGAGCAAAGCATCTGATAGGTATTGTTTAGTTCTGATGATTACGTCGTGACGTTTGGTTTCTTATACAAACCTGAGCCTTTCAGCCTTGTAGATATCGTTTCCGTAAAATATAAATTGTTGAATTTGAAGTAAAATCTATGAATATCTAAAAAAAATTTGAGCAGTTCAGTGCAAATTAATCGTAATTAGATACTGCAATAGATACCACAATTTTTCGAAGAATTTCAAATCGAGTGTATATGATTACCATATCCAACATCACAATGCCATTTTGGAGCTTCCAACCACTGCAAGAGCACTTCGGTTTAGGATTATTATTCTTTGAGTGTATCCAATTTTACTGTAAACTTGATCAATTGCCATCTGAAGTTTTCAGTTTTCTTACGGTCCGAATCTTTGTTGACTGAACGTAAATAGTTTCAATCGCATATTACGGTACTTTTCTTCTTTCTTAGAAAATTACATTGTTTTATTTCATGTTCTGTGCCATCGTATTAACGGATCTGCTAAGGAGTGTTGCGTGTTTTTTTTTCGAATTTTCTATAATTTATTATGTAAATCATTTCCTTCTGTTCTGATAGCTTGCTTCTTTTCTGGTCTGACAGTTGATCTTTAATATTCCTATCGTCATTTTCTTTAATATTTTCATCAGGTTTTGCTTTTTGGTCGCGCTTTTTGATCTCTAATTCGTATTCATCGTTCGATCTACTTCATCGTTTTTGTTATTCTTATGAACTTCTTAGTTTCGGACGGCTACAATAGCTTTGGCTATTTTAACATTATTTTAAATGCCAGGTCCAGCATGTTTTAATTCCGTATTTCGTGATTAGAAGTTTTCTTTTTAAGATTTCTCAGTAGTTGTATTTTCTAAACCTTTTCAAATTTCACTTACATCCAATGTCAGATCATTTTAATCCTATTCTTTTTTCTCCTTCTCGTTTGGTTTGCACTGCTAAATTCCTTTATTGTCACTTATTGCCACACGACCAGAAAACGTAAATATTCTCTTATTTACTGTTTTGGCGAACTTTCGTGAGGGTAACAGTTTTCTACACTATTCATCGAAAACATCTATCCTTTGTCGATTTACAGTTATCAATATCCTTTTTCCGAGGTATACAGAGAAATTACAACATGAGCTATACGCCTAATTTGTCGATGTTGCTAACTGTCGAAAATTTAATATAATTCTGTTTTGGTGGTTCTGGTCAGGTTTCTCAATTACAATTTTTCGTGTTGGTGATTAATGTATTGCATAAATAATTTGATGTAAAACTTGAAAATTGTGATCATAATTATGATCATGTCTAAGCTCATGGTCGTTGTTTTCTTTGCATCTGATTTTAATTCGAATTTCTTACTACTACTACTAACTTGAATACTGCTTATAGCGATGCTATCGTTTCTGCCAATTTTCCATTACTTGTATGACGAAGTATATACATTGAATGCTACATTTTATAGAAAAATATATCGACACGTGTTCTTGTCTTATTATCTTTCTAATCGTACATTTGTTCAAGAGGTTTTCAATTTTGGCTGTTCCAAATTCAACAGAATTTCCACACATTCAACACATGTTTAGCTCGAAAGAAATATCTCAAGCCCAAAAAGCCAATGGGCTTGACATGTACTTTGAATTTTCTTTCCCACTTTATTTAATGGCCTCAGATCATTGAGTTTTCGCCTCTCGGTTTGTATTTGATAGCGCCGTTGACTTGAACGTCGAGTCCAACATGCCGACTATCTATTAAGCTCATTCGAGACATACACGCCCGGACTCTGTTCAACAAAATGCTCGTCCAATATGTTCCGATTGTGGATAAGGTTTACCTTGGATCTAAATATTTTCTCTTAAATTTCTCGAATTTTTTTTTTCTCGAATTTTGTTCGTGGTATTATCTACCTAATTAGTTAAATTATCTATCACCATTTACACGAATTTGTATTTTAACAATGTTTGTATTACATATATGAGGGTGGTATGATGGAAATGTAGCTTAAGTGATTAAACGCACGATTTTTGTTTTTTATCATTTATTTTTCAAAATAATCCCCTTTTAAGGCAATACACTTTTCAAGACGACTTTCCAACTTTTCCATCCCTTCCGAAAAGTAATTTTGCTCGCGCTCTTCAGTATAGTGGGAAGTTTCAGTCATCACTTCATCGTTTGTTCCAAAACGGCGTCCTCCGAGCCATTTTTTAGGTTTGGGAACAGGAGGAAGTCGCAAGGGACTAGATATGGTGAATACAGTGGGTAGTCGATCAATTCGTAGGTTATTTGGTTCAATTTCGCCTACACGACGGCCGCTGTGAGCCACTGCGTTGTTATGATGGAAGAAAACTTTTTTACGAGCCAAACGCAGGAGTTTTTTCTTCATTCGGCGACGAAACGGTTCAAATATGCTGCATAGTAAAGGCCAGTTATGGTTTTACCCTTTGCCAAGTAATCAATAAGAATATTGTCTTTCGCATCCCAAAAAAACAGTCGCCATCACCTTACCGGCCGATCGGGTTGTCTTTGCCTTGTTCGGTGGGCCTTATCCGCTTTGTTTCCATGCCTTTGACTGTTCCTTCATCTTCGGGGCGTGTAGTAATGAACCCACGTTTCAACAACAGTGACGTATCAACGAAAAAATTCTTTGGATCACGTTTTATCTGCACCACAAGCTTCTCCAAATCCGTCACCCGTGTGTTTTTGGTCGATAGTGAGTAAACGCGGCACCCATCACGCGGATAGTGTTTTCATATCCAAATGTTTGTGTATGCTGGCGTGTATACGCTCCCTGTTTGCAGCCTCTGTTAGTTTACGAATTTTGATTCGACGATTTGGCGAAATCATATCATGGTTTTTGTGGACTATTTCTGGTGTAGTGACGATATTTGAGAGCCCTGGATGGTCATCATCAAAAACACTCGTACGACCACGAATAAATTCAGCTTTCCAAAATTTAACTGTTTCTAGCGACAGTGCAGACACGCCATAAAAAGCATCCAGTTCGGCTTTAATTTCTTCATAGTTTTTCCCTTTCTTTTGAAGGAACTTAATGACTGAATGATATTCGACTTTTTCACAAAACACAAAAGTTGCTTGCTTGCGACGGCTGTGAAAACCAAACTAATTGTTCTTTTTGCTCCAAATTTTGACATACGTCATGTGTTGGATGGCAGATGTCAAAACCAATCGTTGTTATGTAACGCCATGTACCGAAGGCTAGATTTATGTCAAACCGCCCTCGTGTTACATATTCTTAATTGTAGTTTAATGTTTTACTAAACTGAACTATTTATTGTGATATTGTCTAATATTGATTCTTTGTAGTTAAGGGTTTATTGTATATAGGAAAATAGTCGGGTTTTTAAGTTAGTAAGATATTTATCAGTATTTATTATGTATAAAATACTTTATTTATGTAAAAGTGCAGAGGTTGTACATATAATACAAATACTTGAGAATAAATAATTTTAACAACGAAATAATATTTCTATTTTATATCAATATCTCCTTATAATTCTTTATAAAGTACAGGTTAATTGCGACCCCGACGAGTGCGAATTCGTCATTGATTTTAGATTTTTTTTACTGTGGGCCTATTTCCAACCTATAGTTCTATCGCACCACAGCCGACAGGAAGGATGTCTGATACTTTTGTCGCGCATCAATCTTTATTGATTAACTTTTACGGGGATTTTTATAGTGCGTACCAACCCGCACACACTGGACCGATGTTTTACATCTACCCCTACAGATGTGCATGATAAGTCATTGTGCCCTTCCTAAGTGACCATGGGTTTCGTATAAAGTCTCGGCCAAGCTGAGGCCCGAACTGCAAACCTCTGGATTGGTAGTCATGCATGTTACCAATACGCTTCGGCGCCCACTGCGAATTCATTACTGTTATAGTGCGTTATAGTTGTGACGATTTATTTAACGGTTATCGACTAATTTTATCCAATAAACGTAGACAGGCTGGCGCGTACGCACTGGGAGTTTGTGTGTTTAACAGTGACGTAACAGTGTGTTTAACGTTAACAGTGTGTTTAGTGTGTGACTTTTAGTGTGAAAGGTGAGCATAGTTGTAGTTGTACTTGTTGAAATATATTTTTCAAACAAATTTTTAGAACCCCCGAAAAATATGTTTTTCATACAAATTGTTCTAGAACCCTCCCGCCGAAAATTATTTCTGCGAACGACCCTGTAAACAGGCCCAGCAAGGAAACTAGATTCTTTTTTGCAACGCTGAACAAAGTAATTAAATAATACTTTTCCAGTTTCTTATGTTATATTACTTTTATGCTACATAAGACATTTATTTTATCCATATTGGGAGAATAGATATCGTTGCAATGTCACAACCAGAAATTAAGAAATTAATTATAATAGTTGTTCTTAATTA
>WYDF02280506.1:0-45742 GCA_009867245.2 Adranes taylori | reverse complement strand
CACATTCGTTCTACTCCTATTCCAATCATTTTCACTTCCCACATTCATCATTCCTTTAATGTATATCCCCGTTCTGTCTAAATGTTTGATATCGAAAACTCCAGGTCTCAGCGTTCATCAATTACAAAACTAATAGAAAGAAATTGTACCATCTAAATATTCACCAAAATCTACTGTTATGACCAAATATCCGACTCGTGATAAAATTTTAAGTACTTCGGGTATACGATTTGAACGTAGACAAAAATCGAGAAATTAGAAACGTCGGTTAGAATACTTGTGCTGAAACGGTACCTACATTACTTCTAAGACAGGAAGATTTAGAAGCTTTACTATCTCTTTTAGTTGAAAAAAGATCTAGTACTAATGCTAACGTCGTCTAGAGACGTTAGCATGTATACTTGCATTGGAGAATTTTTTATTGGTTTATTCGAAAGATAGTACAATGAAAGATATATTAATATAAGAATTGTTATAAAATATATCACATTTTTTTAAGTTTGCTTTCCTAAGTATCTACTACCCCTATTTTATTTTCATTCGTATTAGCTCTAAATTGATTGTTATATAAGTGGAACACAGTTTATAGGCTACTAACTTCACGACCATATTACCTTCGACTAGAAAATTCAAACAGGCAATGTATAATTCATTTTGACAGTTATTGAAGTACAGGCCGTCTTAAAATTGTTTAGTCTTTATTTGACAGTTACAGTTATTTATTAAATAAACCATGAAAAAATATTTTTTTATGTTTTATAAGAAATCTATATATTATTAACCATTTTAGTGAGTAATATTGTATTAAAAGCGTTTTATGAATGATTTGTTTTAAGCATATCAAGACGCGATTTTGCAAGATAAGACTTTCGTAAAACAAATCTAATTTTAGTGCATGGCTATAATCCGAAGTCAAGCCTATTTTTGTTTATGCGGAAATTGGATGTTAAAGATAAGAAAAGCTGTAAATGTATAATTTCATTTTAAACATCCAATTTCCGTATAAAAACAAAAATATTACATTATACATTATTTCTCTTGCAATATACATTATTTTTATTTTAATGTTACAAAATACATGCAATGTAAATGGAAAATAGCTTTAAAATACCAGGGTCACTTTTCAAACCTAGTTAAGATGCTTCATATGAATTAATGCCTTATATGGCCGAGACATTTGTTTTTTTGTGCGAAAATGTTGTGTTTGAGAGCTGTCATAAACAACGTATGGTAGTTCCTTACAATACTAAATCTGACGTTTAATTTAATTATTTATAAATAGTTAACAAATTTAAAAATATATTGTGTTTTATAACAAGAAAAACTATTTAAACGGAAACAGGAATTAGATAAGTATAAAAAGAATGTCCATTATAGATTATTGATCTAAAAGTTTTTTTTTTTGTTCAAACGCGAGCCTTCGATGAAGTAGTCTGGAGAACAGTTTGAAATCGAAAATATAAACTAAATCATTAAAATACTGAACAAGTCGAACAAGTTTTGGTTATGTACCACTTACAGACAAGTTTTAGTTATATACTTGACATAGTTTGGATTAGTTGGAATTGAAGTTCTTATTTTAGAAATATTGGGCACTTGGTGGGACAAGAAACATACATACTTATATATGTACATAAAATTTTTATCTTGCAATAAAATTTGTATAGTAATCGAAAATATGTAATTTATTGCTTATAAAACAATTTTAGCAATATTTGAAATAAATGTAGGTGTGATTTGTTTTATATTTTCGTTGTGAAGCTGTACTCCAGAATGTTTCATCGATTAGGCTCGCGTTTGATCAAGAAAACACTTTTAACTCAATAATCTTTAGGAATGCTTCCGACAAACCCCAAACCACTCTACCGCGTTTATGGAAACTAAGCTTTATTACTTTTTTGGCTGTGCACTAGTGAGCACTTGTATGTAGCGATTTGAAGGTCAGAAAGGCGATTCTATAAGATTTTATATAGTGAACTTCCCACAGATAGTTGACGCTTTTTGTAATTTTGCAGCAGTTGTAAAAGTGCACTTATAGAAGTCCTATCTGTTTCAGATAGTTATCTTTTTAGGTGCATACTGTATAAAGATATCTCTTTAAAAAAAATTAAATCGCAGAAGCTTAAAAAAATTAAAATCTGGCGCTCGATTTATACGAATAATTTATGAAATCTTACAACGGATCACTTATAATTTATAAGAACAATCTTGGTCGGTTGTTTGTCCATGGATGTTATACGGTGGGGATATAAAACTACGGTCCGCGGGCCAGCCATGATTAAATTTATAATCAAAATGCAAAATCATCAGAACGTGACAAGGCGTTTAAAATTAAGATTCTCTTAGCTTGTGAATATACTTAAGGCGGCATTGCACATTCAAATAAATTTCGTTGTACCATTTTAAGCTTAATTTAAAGCATTTTTTTCTTAGTGTTTCTTAGCTTCCTTAATCTTCTTTTTCATATAATTAATGTAATTTTTTTTTAAATTAAATATAAAAATATTTATTTTCAACTAAATAGATTTACATAAAATAAATTCTTTACTGTCTTCGAAAATGTTGTAAGAGTTAATAATTATTTTGTAAGATAAAATTCAGTTTATGAAACAGAAACTTGTTTATGAAACAACAAGAAATTGTATTTTATAGCTGGTTTTGTTGTTAGAAAATATTAAAACGTTTTCTATTTGTTCCGAAGCAATTTCTAGTCATCTAAACAAAAGAGATATTACTAAAAAGTGGATATTGCGTAAGTAAAATTTGAAAAAAAAGGATTTTTAGTTTCGTGCGACAGAATCAGCAAGATGCAAAAAATGGGATTGGCTCCCCGGGTATAATTGGACATTGCAAATACGTTAGCACTTACTTCAAAGAATAATTTTCAATAGTTTCAAAAATAATATGTCGAAATTGATAGGTTAAGAATTATTTTCTAGGTTATGTTAAATACACAATTACATAAAAATAGAAACAAGAAAAATAGTAATTAAAAAGTTTAATCAATGATAATTAGACTTCCACAATTGTACGTAAAATATTGCTTCAAAAATGGCATCAGACGTTTATCTTCAGTGAAATTAAATCCAGCTCGAGTAGATTTAGAAATCCATGGTATAACATATACTCGCGATGAATATACTAATCTTACCCCTAAGATACTATCTTTTCTATCCAAAAATTTGCATATACGGAAAGAGCATCCTTTGTCTTTAGTAAGACAACGAATAATTGAATATTTTTATGAATCGTTTACAAATTCAAGAGGTAATCCTTTATTTTCTGTATATGATAATTTAAGTCCTATAGTAACAGTAGATCAGAATTATGATAGCTTACTTGTTCCGCCTGATCATCCGTCTCGGTCAAAAACTGATTGTTATTATTTAAATAAGAACTATTTGTTACGTGCACACATGACTGCACATCAAAATGAATTGATAAGAGCTGGTTTAGATGCATTTTTGGTAGTTGGGGATGTTTATAGAAGAGATGAAATCGATAGAACACATTATCCAGTTTTTCATCAACTTGATGCTGTGCGTTTATTGACTAGAGACCAGTTATTTCCAAAAGATGAGAACTTGCAGCTGTTTGAAGTAGGTAATTACACCGATGGAGGAAAACAAGAATGCCATACATTAGAAGCTGTAAAATTATTAGAACATGAATTGAAAGCTACTTTAGTTGGTCTTGCTAAACATTTATTTGGAAAATCTATTGAATATCGATGGGTATTGACAGAGTTCCCATTTACATGTCCTTCCTGGGAATTAGAAGTTAAATATAATAATGACTGGTTAGAAGTATTAGGATGTGGCATAATGAAACAACCTATCTTAACAGAAGCTGGTGTCATAGATCGTGTTGGGTGGGCCTTCGGTCTAGGCCTTGAAAGAGTAGCAATGTGCTTTTATCAGATTCCAGATATTAGGCTATTTTGGTCCAATGATTCAGGATTTTTAAACCAATTTAAGAATGCTATACCTGATAGTCAGATAGTGTATAAGGCAATAAGTGTGTACCCACAATGCGTATACGATATTAGCTTTTGGTTACCTTGTAATTATTGTTCGAATGATTTTTACGATATTGTTCGAAATCTTGGCGGAGATATCGTGGAGCAAGTGTCTTTGATGGATAATTATACAAATCCAAAAACGAAGCAAGTTAGTCATTGCTACCGGATAGTTTATAGGCATATGGGAAAAACTCTGATTAAATCTGAAGTGAATAAAGTGCATCAAAGGATTGGAATAGCAGCTGTTAAAGAATTAGGTGTAATTATGAGATAATTATGTAATAAATTATTCATTTTTAAGCTAAATTTTTACTTTTTGTAACACATTGTGTTAAACTTGTGCAAACAGAAACTATGAGTGTCACAAACATAAATAAATAATTAAGAACGATCAAATCTTTCCCAAAACAATAATATCTAATTACATCACGTGGCGTTAAGAGAAATTAAAAACTATTAGTTTTATTAATTTGTTAGACAAATAGGCGACATAAATGTTACCAGAGTTGAGTTACTTGCAGTAAAAATGTACTGCAAGTAAAGTATTCAGTACTTTTTTACTTGAAAGTTTACTTCCAGTAAATTCAAATTATAGGTACCGAATACTTTTACTCTCAGTACTTTGCCTAAAATGTACCGGATACTTGTACTTGTTTGAAATAAAATGTACTTTAAAAAATTCTTATTACTCCAAGTACTTTTTAAAAGTAGTTTGTTTAGTAAATAAGTAGTTACTTATTACTTGAAGAAAAAATAATTTATAGGTTACTAGGAATACTTTTTCTTAGTACTTGTAACAGCTCTGAATGTTAGATTTTTTTTAATAGACTTGTTATTTTATTTTCGAAAACAAGATAGTTAAAGGACTTGAACTTCCCATATTGTCTACAACCTCATGCGTTTTGTAATCTACGTGAGAATATACTTCTTTGGAGTAAAGCATTTTTCCTGCGGCGCTCGCTCTAAAATTTGTCAATTATGATCAAGAGGCTTTGCGATGTATTGTGCCCTTGCTCGCCGCAACCTACGATCCAAACTTTTACACCTCACTGTTCTGTTAATTTAGAGAACTAACAGGTTTTAAGTAACGAGGTAGTGGATGTAATAATAGAGATCTACTAAATTACTAGTTTCTAGTTCATGTAGCAAGATTGGAAAGTAGATTGATTTGCGATTGATGTCGGACAAGTAGATCGCATATATTGTCGCTATAACAAATGGGAATGATGTTCCAGAAAAAAACCATTAGAGTAATTACTTCTATTAGGCTTTTAAAGCGTGGATTAGTGAAAAATTCGATTTTAGTCACTACTTTAACACCGAAATTAGATGGAACAGAATTTTTCATTTGATTGCTGCGCTGAACACATTGTATAGTTTATATAGAACCATTCGTTACCATAACAACTTAGATTATTATTTTGATTGAGCAATCAAATTTATGAAGACGGAAATGTCTCAAAAAATAAATTCTGAGATAAAAACAATGCATGAAGAATTAAAATCTGCAATTAAAGACGATAAAATTTATTGGTTGCGAAATGACGCAAAGATTAAGGCGTCAATAACAGCAAGAAGCTATGATGAATTCAGGTGAATCTATTCTAAAAGTTTAAATTTGTATAATAAATTTGATTTAAACAGGAATTATGTCAATGCGGCGCACCTCAACTCGATAAGCAAACAAGACAAAGATAAAAAGTACGAGAAACTCTGGAATCGGTACGCAAGTAGTATACAACATGAATAAATTAGTTATATTATAGAATTTATTCAAAAATAAATGCAACAATTAACAGATATATATATATATCATACTTTCTCCATTAAATTTTGCTTAAACCTATCACTTGGATAATTCAATTAACAACTATTTCCATATAAAAATTAGATAGGTTTTTGAAGAAAATAAGCAAAACGTACAAATCATTTCCTGGGTTGTTGGATATGAACTTGGGGCTTAATACAGACATTTACTGGAGGCTTTTCTTTATGAGTTGCTTGTACGGCTTCTGTAGGAAAATCGGCATTGCCTCTAACAGGTGCCCCGGATACGCTTACAATCTTTGGCGGACTAGTGGACATTTTCAAACCGGTTGTGTCTTCCGAAATACCAGCAGGTTCCTTGGGCGTTTTATGTTGTGTAACTCGCATACCTCCGACCTTGACTTTGAAGTGGACATAAAAATGTGCAAATTAAAATACTGTATCTAATAGTTAAAATTTATATTTACCTGCTGGGGGATGACCTGCCCTTAGAGTACTATCGCTTTTTTCTGGACTAGACATGTTTTGATACGAAATATAGCTTTCAATATGGAGAAACACGTTTCCTTCGTTTTTAAAAATTAAGAACTTTGTAAACAAAAACACGTATGCAGTGTGGATAGCGATGACCTTACACAATCTTTATTCTACTACAAGCTAATGCGCATGCACCCAAACTAATCATTCTTTCAAATTTAATTAGTACCAAATTCTTTCGCCTGTGATATTTATGTAAAATGTTATTTTTAGTTTTACATATTTTTATTTTATATAAGTACAAGATTTTAAAATTTTATATCATACATATTCTTTTAGACGAATAATTGTTTCCAAATTCTTTTAATTAATAATTAATGTAAACTTATAGTAGGTTTACTAATTAATAGTAAACCGAACACACATATTAATTTTAAATATAAATAGAGAAGCAATACATATTTTCTCAAGATTAAATCCATGAAATACTATACATAATATTGGCTATTTATTACATAATTATTCACTAACTTTTATGAGACTTTTTTAATGCTTGTTTCTTGCATTGATAAGTTATAAGTGACATGTTTTAAGAAGGCACGCTTAAACAGATAGGAACATATCTCGATTCCGGTGCACTTGAGGGTGTTAGTAAATATGTACAAATTTTCTATAAAAATGCAATTTAACAAAATAATCTATTTTAAAATCTGAATAATTTGAAATATGGAAGGTTTTTTTAATTCTTAAAGTTTCCTAATGGAATATTTACATTGCATTTTTAACGTCGAACTATTATTAGCTATGTTTATTTGTCCTACTCCACTTCTCCGAGTAAAAAGAGTTATTATGTGGCGTTTATTTGTCCCAATTCATTACTTCCTTTGCGTTTGTTTGTAATAGAGTTTACTCTTAGAACATGTTCTAAACTACTCTACTACCCCTAATAATAAAAAGAGCAACAAAAAATAAGAGGTTATGTTCAATATTCTGGTGTATTAAACAGGAAGAAATATATTAAAAAGTACAATTGACTTGCATTTTCACATTCACAACTTATACATAAGCGTTTGCGGTTTTTTAACATGTACATTTGCAATACTTTCCATTATTTCGTTGGTATCACTATCGCCGTAATCATTATCAAATAGATTGATTATAGAATCATCAGTCTCATCGGAAAGCAAGATATCATTTAGTACTCTACTTAAATCATTCATTTTTATTGTTTGATTGAAAGCAAGCAAAAAGATGAAATCAAAACAATGACAAGTTTTAACCTCATCCGTTTATTTGTCCGTTGTTTAGGACCAGTTCACGTTACACTCAAAACCAATTCCAGGCTGAAGAGGATGGAAAATCCTAAAGCCTCCTGAAACAATACCATATCTCCTCAACCAGTCCATTTCTAACAAGGAATGGAGTTTTAGTGGGTGGAAATCCAACACTGTTGGATGCACCGGGCATTCTTCATCTTTTAAAGATTTCTCCACTTCCACGCAAAACAAAAAAGGCAGTTCAGAGCTAACTCTGTGACGTCACCAGAGTTTCCTCTTTTTTCTTATGTTAGCAGTACATGCTCGCCGAGACGACGCAAGCGAGAGGCCTTCAAATGCGAGAGAACCCGAAGGCCGAGAGCGGAGAGTAGGTGTACGCTGTCGAGCGAGACTCTTGATATGGCTCTCTTGTTCTCTCGTGTAGACTTACCCGAGATATATGCAGAATAATTTTATGTACAAAACTTATTAAAAAATATATATTCCGCTAATAATTTCTTCATTGCGAAAATATTCAAAATAAAAAAAAATATTCTTACCCAAAGTACAATCCCAAAATGGAAATACTCAAAATAATTAAACAGACGTTTATAATACAACAGAGCAAGACGCGAGCGTGTACTGATAGTGCGAAAGTCTCGCGGATGCACACCATTTACACTCTCGGGAAACACCCTACTTGCTATCTCGTCTTGTTTGACTGGTGATAGAGACCGCTACTAACCCGAGTGCACCAACGTCTAGGCAAAACGGTAGGAAGCGAGACGAGAACTCATAGGAGAAAATAAGTACACTCTCACCATCGCCTTATCTCGAATCGCCTCATCCAGCGTGTACTGCTAAAATTAAAGTAAAGCAACATTGGACTTTCTTTATTCGACGCATAATGCAACGTCGCATATGTGTGCAACATTTCAGCCTCCTAGTTTGAATACGAAATTTCTGAACAGAAAAAATATATCCTGTTCGCCATATTGGATTTCTAAAAAAAATGAAAAAAACTTCTGCGGATTCATAGTCTACACCTGTCTACCAAATTTCATCTAGGTCGGTCCCATAGGGAAGCAGAAAGTCTTGAATATATATCCCTACAAACATACACCGAAAATCGACCCTTCTTTTAATTTTTTGAGCAAGAAAAATTTTTTTATAAAAGAATTTTATATGAAAAAATGTTCTTTATGAATTTTTCCTTATGAAAAATGTCCCCCCCCCCCTCCCTTTTTTTTTAAATTGCGTAACGGATTGCAGTAATTTCAATACAAAAGACGTACGTACGTAAAATAGAAAAAAAATTCAAAACATGAATGCTATATCTTTTATATACCTATAGGTATTATATACCTATATGGTATATGAAAGATAAAAATGACATGTATTAACCTCATACGTATATTTGTTCGTTGTTTAGAACCGCTTCGGAGTTTATTCTGTGACGTCACGAGAGTTTCCTTTCCTCTTTGTTTGTAGAGTAATACAAATAATATAAAGTAATATACAAATAAATATAGTCAAAGTAGATCACATCGATCTCATATCAACTAAAATAGTACGTAACATTTTGAATAGGCATAATACCCAATTTTTAATAAATAAATTTTAACATTAAAACAATCAATTAAAATATCCAGTATCTCAAATTACTCGGATTGTAATGCAGATTGTTTTGGAATACAAGACGTTTCTTTAGTCAGCGCAAGTTTCTTACATACCGTTTCTATATACAACGCTATATAGATGCTAGAATCTAGCGCTAGACATTGCTTCTAGCCATCTAGCGATCAAAAGTACTGTTGGGCCGCTTGATTTCTTAACGCGCTTCAATCTTGAATCTTTCTAACACATGTTTTTGTAAGTTAACTTTAAATGAGTTAAGAAGACGTTTTAATACAAAAACTTTCATAATTATGATACCGTGAATTTATAATAAAATTATTATTATTAACCATTGCAATCTTTTATGGGAGTTCCATTAAACTCCTTTATATAGTAACCTATAAATAATTCTACCAATGTAGTTTCTTTATTACAACAATTCTTCAAGTAGCACAAAATTCATCACCAAGCGAATATTTAACGTTAGAATCTAATCTGAATCTTTGACTTAATTTAGAAACGTACCCTAATGCACACTGTAATGTATTTTGCATTAGTTTTATTGTAATTAAATTTTTCTGAGTCCTGATAGTTATTAAAGATTATTGGGCCCAAAGAACTCGAAAATGTGCTTTACAATCAATATTTCATACACATATATAAACCAGAGTTTATAGATATTTACCCCATATATGAATAACAGAATTTATAAATAACAATATCGACGGAGACACGTAATTCTACAAATTTTATAACACGGATTTTATAGAATGCGATTTCGTAGTCGGAACAATATTGGACAAGCGTTTATAAAATAACTACATTATTGTTAAAATTTGATTAAAACATTTTTAAGTTTTACCTTTGGATTTGTCATTTAGGCGAAGATCACACGGTTTGACGAAATGAGCAATTGCCAAACTGATTTAGTATAAAGCGCACTAACTCACATGGTTTTTTTCAAACTGCTGTAAAATTATGTTACTTCTACTGAGCTTATCCATGTTTGTGTAAAATCGTGTTAATTCTCTTGAGTATTCCTGACACCAAACATACCAGTTTTCAATCTGTATAACTGCCGTTTTTAAGAGCTCTAAAATAGTTATTTAAACACAGGGTACAACCGCGTTACAGTAGTTAGAAAAGCAACATGTTGTCAGCAAAAAGACTTAAAAAAACTTGGACCACATCAAACTTTTTAACGGCTTAACCCAAGCTTCAAATTGTACAAAATCACAATGAAATTATGATCTTAACACTTCTTAGAGAAATAGTTAATTTATATTATGTGTAAGCTGTATAAAAGTTGATTCCAAAATATGGTAGCCCATGGTATAATAGAGGTATGATATTCCTGTGTTCAAAAACGCGACCAGTTGGCTAATAACGTCACTCAGAGAGTACCGGGATATATATTAATATATGTCAGATGGTATTTATCCTCATATTTATAAATATTTTTTGTTAATATTAGCTGTAAATAGAACCTTTTAAATTTAAGAAACATTAAACTTTACTAAATATTACAAATACAAGATGTCAAATTACATTTTATTTAGTAATTTTTGTTAATTTTCTTTTCTTATATTTTTCATCATTCATGATTACTCGGTTGAGTGATTTAATTATAAAAGACATGCGACATCTAAAGAAAAATATTTAGCTTTTCTCTTCCAGATTAATATCTTCTGATTTAGAAATTAATTGTTTGTAATAAGTATACAATCTAAATTTGATTCCTCAAATACTTATTCTAATTGCTGGATTTTAGACACAAATTTTTTGGGCGATTTTATTAGACTACCTTCAGACAAACAATCTGTCCATGAATATGCAGCTGATGTAGATGTTTCAGGAGCAAGTAACTTGAAGTTGTGACAAATATAACCCTCTTAGATATTCAACGGCATCAAACTAAGTCATCTACTGTTTCTTCTACTTCATTAGTTTCGCTTTCCGTTGTATTTGTGTTATTTGATTTAATTTTTGAGACAACGCTCCGTAAATAATTGTTCGCCGATATTATTAATAGGGTAAGGTGTTATTAATAGTTTGGCAGGACAGTCCAAATTTTTAACCATTTGTCCCGCGTCCCGTGGCGTTTTAAGAAAGTCTCGATTTTTGGAAAGAATGCGTGCCGATAAATGGTTTCGGTTCGCGTAGGCCACACGGGCGACACTCGTGTGTAGTTAGCATTTATGTGCGGTGCTTTTCATAAATGTGGGAATAGATGACCTAAAAATAGTCCAAAAATAATGATGTGGCCCAAAGGAATAAAAGCTTGATTGTGGCTGCTCTAGACCAAATTTTGTTTACACAACTCCCTTTCCCAGTCAATGGTGTTCCGCTTCACCAACCTGGTCACATTATAATAGGGCCATCTGGGTTATCTTCTTCTGCATTACATCTCACAGAAATACAATTTTTATTTCGGCCAAGAATGTAATTTCGGAGGGAAACTTAAATGTATGGAAATCAGGGTGGTCAAAAAAACAGCACCAGTTCGCATAATTCCGAAAAAGTTCTCTAGTATGTCCTGGTTAATTCTATATGTAAGAATAAATTTCAACAAAACTTTTAAAATAAGTCGTTGTAGAGAAGTATCAAAGTGTTGTTTGATTGAGTTATTCGCAAAATTTATACACATTAAAATTTTCATAATGATGCAATATTAATAGATTTAATCCATATAATAGTCTATGTATTAACTAAATATAATGTATTAACGCAAAGTAATAAATTGTCAATTATGCACGATATAAAACCAAACAACAGATTAAAAGTAACTATTTCCTACAGTATTCGTTCCATATTTGACCTTGTCTATCTTATACCATGATAGCCTGCTAGATATGCGCAGATTTCTAGAAATCTTTATTTTATCTCCCATCACTGTTCACCTTTTCAACCAAGGGAGGCAAATATTTACAAGTATACAACCGAATGCTTAAATGATAGATTATAACAGACTTCCTGAACATATTAAGGATGTGATACATAACTATTAAGGATGTGAAACAAAATGTACATCTAGATAATATTGAGTGGAACCGTGGATACGATAGTTTAGGGGACGGGGTGTGTTTTGAAATAGGAAAGGATTACAATCACTGCGGGGAGGCGACACGCTGCGATCGGCAACGAACGAAGGATTAATAGATTACGAAATTCTACCTAAGGCAGTGTATTAAACGCGTTTTAATACATTTACAAACAGTCTACAAATACAATAAGAAAGAAGCCAACGACAACAAGCTTATTTATAGGTTTCACAGAGGACACTTCTAAATACTATAACTAACAAGGAGGCATATAAGAATGAATTCTTATTTGTTTTCTTTTCTGTTTTTATTTTCAGCGGCGTGGTCTAGCATCCGCCTTAAGCAGAAAGAAGTAAGAACTTAGAAGAAAGAAGTCAACTAAAAGGTAGCTGCCACTGCTGTGGTCGTAGGGAATTGTCATTTGAGCGGTTCGTTTGAAAGAACTCAGTCTAAACGGTAAGTGACCTTAGGGACCTCTCGCCCTTGATTTGTCTTTGAACAAACCCATTAATTTTAATTAAAGTTAATTCAAGTTATTTTCAAATCACATTCCAATTAATTTTTTCAAATTTGACTTTTAATTTTGTTTCTTAATTTTCTTTCATTAACCAATTCACTTAGGCTGATACGTGCTTCCCTCTTTCCATCTTCTTTGTCGGAGAACATTAAAAATGCCCTCCGACCCAAGACGTGCGCCCCTCGGGGCTGCACGAAACAAGAGCCCCCCAGACCGCCATGCTCCTAAAAGCTCCGCGCTAAAACCTAAAGCACCGTAGGTGCAAACCAAAAAACCACCATCGTCAGCTGGCACCGCGCCAGCCGACACTGCAACAAACAAATTCCTCCAAAAAATCACCCCAACAAGCACAAAAAAAAAATAACAAACTCCATCTCCACCAACCACTCCAACTCCCGATCGTCCCCCATCATCCAACAGCACCTACTCCTCGGTGAGGAAATATACTCCCGAACCAACACCAACCTCAGGACCCCATGAATTCGAATACGTGATCAGGATTCTGCCTGACACGCATTCAACACAGAAATCCATATTTCCATTGATTCAGTTGATATACCTTCGGGAAGTGGCTATACTGTTAAAAGTTAACCCTAACCGAACTGCGCTGCTGACAACGCAAGTTCCAATTCAGGCCATTTCGCAAAAAAACGCTCTAACAACTCACGGGCCACCATGAGTTGACGTTCCAACCTCGTTTTAAGAACGTTAAACTCCCACAACAAAAATCCCATTCATACTTCTTTGTGATCAAAGGATAAATTACAACTATAATTTATCATGCACATCTATAGGAGTAGATGTAAAACTTTGGTCCAGTGTGTGCGGGTTGTCACGCACTATAAAGATCTCTACGAGTTAATCAATAAAGGTTGGTAAAGACGAAGTTATCTGATACCTATCAGCGTCGATGGCAGAGGCTCGACGTTAAAACACATAGTTGGTGATAAGCCTACACGGCAGAAGTAGGCTGACTATAAATAAGTATATTACAACAACAACAACCAAATTCTTTACAGATTTTTTAATCAAAGTAGCTTGAATCGTCTGAAGGCAGACAATGTTTATATTTTTAATTCATAATTAGTGAATAATTAAATCTAAAATGAAGAAGTTAACAGGTTCTTTTCGGTATAATCAATGGGATCCTTGGATAATAATTGCGCAAATAATATCTATACAATCTGTCATGTATACCAGTTTGGGTGCTTTTTTAACTGTGCTGGGTATGTTTATTGGAGATGCAAGGTCTTTGGATCATATCTTTGAATACCATGTTAGTAGAAGAATTTGCATGTAATTAATTATAGATTTCTAATAATTTTCTATATTTTAGGAAATTCATATTCGCGATTACAGGGGTAGAATAATAATTTGCTCATTTGTAATCAATTCATTAGCTGGGTAAATTTAACTATATAATTACATATTCATTTATACAATATATGTAACATTTTAGATCAGTAGCATTATGGAAAATAGTGGAAAGGACGAAGCTATGCTTAGATTTTAGTTGGACATGGCATTTTATACATCTACTTATATGCTGGTTCTACAATGGTTCATTCCCTATAACATTCTCCTGGTGGGCTTTAAACATAGCATGTGGCATATTAATGTGCGTCTGTGGAGAGTTTCTTTGTTTGCGCACAGAATTACAAGCAATACCAATATCTCTTAGTCCAAAGACTGACTTATAAATTAATCTTAATTTAATTGTAATATGAAATAGGTTTACCTCTATGTTATAGCAAATGATGAATTATAAAAAGACAAATTTATTGAATATAATTTATTCTAACATAACCAAATTTTACTGTAAATTACATGTACATATTTTTAATCGTTAAAGATATTTTCTGTTGCCTTATTTTTTTTTTCTTTAAGAAATAATTTGTAAATATTTAATGAATATTAGTAAAATTACGAATAATGAATATTGAGATAAGTTTTTTATAATAAATAGCTTTTAATTGTTATTTTTGTGTACTAATTCCAACTTTGTTCTCTTATTTATTAATTGTAGTGACTGATAGAAGACTAGTAAAGTATATTTATTACTATCGTTACTAATAAAATAGTATAGTAATTAACACACTACATATTCATTCTATCCGGGCAATGCTTAACGGTAATTTCAATGTGCTGCAAAAGTTAACTAATTGCCTGTGATTTCTATTTATCGCATTATCCAAATATCCTGGATAGAAGAATACTTTGGAAATAAAAAAAACTTTATTTTATACTTTTAATAGAAACAAGTGCGTGTTGTTTTGGTTAATTTGCTTTTAGCCTTTTTAATTGATAAGATTAGTGTTGCACAAGATTAGTGTTGCACAGGATTAAGAGTAGTAAGAAATGATTCTGTAGAACAGATAAAACCCTCAGTCACACTAGGGATGCGACATGTATGCATATTTGAGTTCAGTTCGAAATCATTCTTTAATGGGGTAGGGATAAAGATTAAGCATCGCATCGGTACTGTAACGATTCGTAGATGCTTAATTTGGTCGTAACTTTCTGCCTCAATTGATTGTACACCAGTACTCGTTATCCTTTTTGTCGGTTTCTTGGTGTTCGTTATAAGATGCGCCTGAAAATATGCAGATCTGTTTGCTACATATTAATTTAACTTAAAAAATTAAGGGAAAATTTTACACTTAATTGAGAGGAAGAAAAACGAACAGTAATCAGCTAGTTCAGCCAGAGCATCACAAAATAATTACAATTCCGAATAAGAATGCATCTCTTTGATTAAGAGGTTTTTAGTTTCCAGAGACAAAAATCCAGAATATCTTTTTACCAGTATGTATACCTCTAGTTCATACTAGTTTTAGATTCCGGAATTGTCAGTGCAGTTCAATTTATTTTATCGTATCATATTTAATATTGTGACAATAAAGTAACTTAACCCAAAAATATTTTTTATTTTTAATGCAAGTCGAATTGATCTAGAATGTAATATATATTATTTTAAATAAGTGCAACACTAAGCGTCTTACAATTTTTTTATAAATAATTTAATAACATGTGGATTGAACATATTTACAACTCCAAATGGAAGAATATATTCGCACATAAGGGTAACTAAATATCACAGTTTTTAAAGTGGTTTGAATAATTTTTTTAACCCGTTTACATTTTGTTCATTAAGTAGTTATGTTGGTGTAAATTTGTTACCTGAAGATAAAATAATTATTTTCTACAAATATTCTTATGTTGCAGAGATATTCATTTGATAAGGCTTAGGACGAGTTCAGTTTTAGTTTAGAGCACACATTTGCATTAACGCTCTAAAAAATGGAAACTCTTGTGAACATAGTTTCATTATGAATCATGTCACATATTTTTTCATCCATTTTTCAACTTTAAAGCTAATACAATATGTATGGTTAATAAACTAAACTACACTAAGACCATGTGTATATATCTAGAAATGATCGGAGAAATATGGTCGACATCGGGCGATGTCGGTGCTACTGCGACCTTAGCCTAGTAGGATTGTTAATTTGAGAAATGTAGCTGATCTCTGTTAGGCAAGATAATAATTATCTAACAAAATGTGTGACAACAAAGTGTTATCTTTTCGTTGTCAATCTAACAAGCTGATATCTTGCAAAGTTTAATATTATAGTGACATTTATCACACAAACTTGAAAATGTGTGAAGGTGGAAGAAGTAATTTGAATGTGGTCCACTTCTCTTAAACGGCATCTTTCGAGTTCCTAAGTCAAAAACAAAACGAATATTAAGCTTATTTAAAACATGATTTAAAGAACACCTGGAACACTAGGATATTAAAGAACCTTATTAAAGGAATATTAAAGAAAGATTGATGTGAGACATATAAGATATGTCAGACACAAGACAATTGTCAGACACTATTTTATATGTGATGTTACACGTTAGTTTCTCCACAATTTGAGAGCAGTTAAAAAAAATAATGTTATCGATAATGGTGTACACCAGATCGTTTTGTAATGGAACGTCTTATGCGGTGCATTTGATAAACGATGGGCATATTGTTACGAACCCGAAAAAAGCAACAATCGGCAGTTTAGGTCTTTTAGAATGAATCCGCCGCAACAAAAAATAGTCAAAATAGCCGAAACAAAAATATGATGGCAGCATTTTTGGAATTACTGGACATGTTTCCATATATTTCAAAGTGACATTGAATGTTGTGGATAAGACATGAAACTTTTATGTCAAGTATCACACGAACATGTTCGTTCAACATATTGCATTGAAATTGTTGAAAACAAAGCATAAAGCATTAAAATATACAAAGTATATATACATTGGCCTTCAACTGCTCTTTCAGTGCAGAATACTGACCCTCCAATGCTTGTTGTGTATAATTCGAATTACATAGATAAATACTTATAAATTTAAGCACAATTCTAACGTTCCTCTTATACATATTTTTATCATAGACTTTTAATATTTATTAAGACAAGTATTGTGAAATGTAAATGAAAGTATATGACACATATAACTTTCTCAATCAATGATCGTGTGCAAATTAAACGTTTAGAAAGTGGAAAAAATAGAGTAAATATGATACCCATGACAAAGCAATCTGTTAAATGAATTGTTTAATAAAAATATTTGTATTACATATATAAAAAAATAAATATTTTGAATATTGTTTTTATAACATGATCCATAATAAATTAATCAAAGATAAATTTACTTACTGGAGTCATTGATTTATTTTCCACGACTAGTTTCGAGGCTACAAGCTCATCCTCAGACGGTTGGACGTTCTGATTTGTTTTGACGATTGGTTATAAATGCGTTCTTCTTCGTTCGTTGTCGGTTTCTCTCGTCGCTTTCTTGCTCTGTGGTATTTCAGCCGTTGCAATGTTTTATTGTTTCGTTTATTTAATTTTCTGGTTGAAAAATTTTTAGGCTATCAATTTTCCATTGTAAATTTTGATTGATTTATAGTATATCTTGATTTATTTTGTGTTTGTAAATTTCGATTTTCTTTTGTTTCCCACAACACAAAATAAATCAAGATATACTAAATCAACAAACACAATGTAAATTTGATAGCTTACTAACACCACTTAAGCATTTACATAAAAAACAGACCAACTAAAATCTACATCATAACAAGAAAATAAAATAAACAAAACATTGCAACGGTGGAAATAGCACAGAGCAAGAAACTGACGAGGGAAACCAACAACGAACGAAGCAGAACCAAACGTTAAAACTAATCAATTACTGTCCAACCGCCTAACGATATTACACTGTCGTCTCGAAACTAGTCGCAGAAAATAGTTAATTACTAACTCCGGTATGTAAATTTATTTTTAATTTAAAAAAATAAATGTATGTATGTATCTGTTTTTCTAACATATTTTATCTAATCATGAAGAGTCTAAACTTTTATAAAACAGAACTCGTACTACAAGTACTTGTATCTAGTCTGAATTGTGTCGGGTTAATAAATAACCAACAGTGTGCGGGAGAAAACCGATATAGCGACAACTAAAAATCAAATTATATCACAATTTAGCATTTTTACAAATATTGTATACTAGAATTACTAATTTTTATTTTAATATATTAACATTTTTTGTGCAGCAGAATTTATTCCGACACTGTAAAACTTTTTTTGTCAGAACAAATACAGCTATCTATTCGTGTAAACTATAAAATAATTACATAATTATTACTTCAAAAACAGTACATTTAACAATATAATAATATAACAGTACAAATCGATTAATAACTTCAAATTGCCTGGTTCGTTAGTAAAACTGAATATATCTTTAATTGATTAATCTTTTAATTATTTTAGATTGTAGTTTAAGTCTTTTTAAAGCGAGCTGAGTATTTCTTTATCTAATGCAAGCGCGCTTTTATATTGCTCGAAATTCCACAATGTCATAAGAATCATCATCAAATACGATCCATAGAGATAAATTACTTATCAAAGCAAGATCTACACTAACAACAAATTTAAGTCACTATATGAAAAAGGCAACATTCATATTAAATAGTATACAATTAACTTTAAGTGAATTTAAATGTGGTTTTTAATTCTTTCTTATATTCTCTTGAATGAAAGTATAATATTCAGGAATACCTTGCATGATTTGAATAACTTTTTTTTGTGGCAGCGAAAAATTTATTAAGCAACACAGTTTCATTTCATTCGGCAAATTAGTAGTGATTTTTCGATCCTATTTTCTTTTATCGTTTAAATATGAGTGAGTAAAAAAAACCTCAAACAATGAAACTACAGAAGATGCAAAAAAAGTTAATGCTTGACATCAGAGAAGAAACTTGAAATTATAAAACGTCCCGAACATGATACTTCGTTTTCCAAAATAGCGCAAGACAATATAATTATATAATGAATTAGTCAATCTAAACGTAATAATAAGCATTAATTTATAGCACTGATTCTATAAATGTAAACGAATGTTTGATTTTAGAAAAACAACAAAACCATTTAGAACCAGTTAGAAGAAATGATATTAATTCTGATCTTTTAACTGCTGTAAGAAAAATGGATCACGATCCCAATTTTCGTATCAATTTCGATCAGAATTCAAAATGAGATAAGTCAGTGTTATAGATTTGTTTTGAGAACAAAAGATGCTTCATCAAACATTAACAGTCTTATGTATGTCTATTTACAAACTTATTGAAATATGTAACTTTTCTAGAGGTTCTATTTTAGTTTCAACGAATTTTCTTTATATTTCCTTAATGAGAATAAAATGTTTTATTTTAAAAATATTTTATTTATCGATCCTTTTGTGGAGAAATCCATTATAACTAAATATTAATTAGCACTAATACATAGTGCGGCTAGCGCGTTATGCAAGGTATTCCTGTATTTCAGTTATGCCATAAGTTATTTTATTTTAGTTTGTCATAAATAAAAATTTTCAACAAACTTTCAAAATACTTTTATATACTATAGGTAAAAAGTTAATCCAAATTAAAAATAAAGTCAGTTAACAATAAAATAATTAATAATTTAATAAATAATTTATTCAACAATAAAATAATTAATTAATTCAATATTTTGTCTAAGATTTCATAATGTAAGAAATGTTAAAATATCATAACGTTTGAGTAATTATGGGAACATGAGAAATATGCAAGATAGGAAATTTTATGATGAATACGTAAAATAGAAAATATTTAGAAACTTTTGTAAACCAGCTATTAACAAAAATATTTAAAAATAAATGTTTTATTGTTCAGCAATGAAGTTCAGCTATTCTGTTTTTACATTTGACATTTTAATACGTATTGTCATAATTTCATTTGAGCGAACGGAAATTACAAGTCAGAAATGTAATTCAATGCAATTTGACATGGTTCATTACAATTATGGGAAGTAGATTATGGCACACGTTTCACCTGAAAGTCAAAAAAGGCTGTCATAGAATCGCCTCCAACAAAGTAATATTGGCAGGAGGTAGATATTGTATCTAATACAGGAGAGGTTTTACAATAGAAATAGTAATGAACAAAAAAAAATACTAATAAAGAACAAGTTAACTGAATTACAGCTGCAGATAAGAACAAAAAAATAATATGTAATTGGTATATAAGGCAGTGGCTACAGCGCGACTTCGAAATCGGTTACCCAATATTCCTGTATGGAATAAAAGGCACATGCCTTTTCTGTGATTAACTTCCAAAAGCTAAACTAGTCAGGCGGTGATGAACCGGGCTGATCTAGTGTTTGTTTCGAGTGTCATGGTCATGTACTTCAAAATGTAATATGTAATGTCCACTGGTCCTTGTTTTTAAGAGAATAAATTAATATTTCTTTGATGTAAGGCTTGGCACCAACACATGTGCCCCAAGCTAAGATAGCATAGCTCATAAATGATTGGCATAGAGCATAGTAGCAGGTTAACAATGAATCTGATGATAGCGATTGTGATCACGTAATAGAAAAATATTGCTTGCAAGTTTTTTGGGGGTTGCATTTATCTGTACCTTCCATTTTAGAACCTGATCTATATGTACGCCAAAAAATTTGACACATTCTATATCATTATTCACCTTTTTCAGTGAGAATATTAGTTTGGATGTTTTACTTTCATTTAAATGAAGTTTGTTCGAGGTAAACCACTGTCGCTCCTTTGAATACAGGTAACTTGCTTCCATTCCAACGTCTTGTCTATTGTTTCGTAGTACGGTTAGTGGTATCATCAGCGAACAAAATACTATGATCTGGTTTTTCACTTAAGGTAAAGCCATTGAAAGAGATTAGAAATATAATGGCTCCTAGAGGCACCCGCTTGTCGGTTACAAACTCCTCAGAGCACACATCCTTTATGATCAGCCTCTATGTTCTATTCGTCAGGTAAGGTTTTATTAGTTGCCTGCTTTTGATGTCAAAGTTATACAACAACGTTTTTTTGTATAGTATGTCATGCGCAACACAGTCAAATGCCCTGCTCAGGTCACAAAATTACAACATCGAAATCATTGCATCATCAAATAAGCGTTACCCATATCGCTTATTTCTCCAATGTTCTCAGTAATGGATCTTGCTTTTGTTGGCTTTACCGTGTCCTTTATGGAAGTGTTGTTGTTATCGGTATTCATCTTTTTTGTTGATTGTGTTGTGATTTGTCTGCTGTCCAAGTTTAGCAGGTTTGATGATTCTTGATCTTGAATCAGCCTGACTGTCTTTTCATGTAAGTGTTTGAATTAGGACGTTGGCCTCCACACATCTCAATAGACGGGGAAGAGGGAAGTACGTTCCCAATAATTGAGACTGTTTTATATTTATTTTGGAGTTTTTCACCTATCTGATTAACTTCACACAATTGTTTATTATTTCGCAGGTCACATTGTCATCTAACTTCTTGCTCCGCTTATCATTTAATAATTCAATCTCCCTTAGCAGCTCCTTTATTTATAAGAGCATCTTTCGCTAGTATAACATCATTTTTTGTTTGTATGATGATGTCTTTGGCTTTTAGCACTTCAGACAATCAGCACTTCATCACTTCATTGTTTTTTTAAGATCGAGCTCCTCTGTTTCGCATTTTCAGTTATTTCATGATTACAATGGTTAGCAATGGCTGTAATGTTAGATACATTGTGGCACAGCCTCTGTTGTGTTGACAAGTTGACTGGAGCCATAATTGTTTTCCTCCAGAATCCATCACAGCTTTCTGATGATTCATCAGTTTCTGTGCTATTATGTACTTCCTTATGATAGTGATTCAAATCTCATTTTATTTGCCTGAACATTATAAGTTTGCCAATTTTCTGACATATTTTCTATTGTAAGCACCTCACTATTATTGTCTGTAATAATTTCACTTAATTCTCTATACGTTATGTTTTCACATTTTAGATGAGAAATCATTTTGCATTCACTGCATTCTATATAGTTGTCATATTTTTACGTTATATTCATGGCGCAAATTGCACACGTCCTGACGCTATATTGTATTGGCGTAAGATAATGTCCAAGTAAATATGTGTCAGTGAATTTGCTTTTCGAGATTTTTAAAATTAAATTTATTTGGTCGGTTAGGATATTGTGAATAAAATAAGACGGATAGAGGTAAAATTCAAATTGCTATCAACAAATAGTTGGTTGTCAACGGAAGGAAGTTTTAGTGAATCATCTAGATAAAGTTCACTTTCATCTAAGGGCACATATCTTCTAGTAGTAAGTGGAGTTCCATCTTTGCTTATAGAGTTCGTTTATAGAGCAAAGGTGTATTGGTTATAGAGCATTCGTTTATAGAGTTTGGAGCCCCGTTACAGTCAAACGTAAGCAAGTGTATCATAGATACGTAAATGAAATATATTAAATTAATATATTAATATAGTGCATGCTGAGCCGTCAACAAATGATATAGTACATATCTATACGTAAAAATAAATTAAAATTGTTATGGCTAGATTTATAGAAGCGTTCGAGTGCCAAGTACAAGATTATTTCATTTCTCATTATTCCCAACACTAGACAAAATGATTGCCTCAAACTCTATATACTAAACGAATACATATACAATCGGAATTTTTGATTTTCAAAATCTTAAAACTAAGATAAAACAAAATCTTGCATTTTTCAAATCAGCATTATTGTGATGCACTAAAAGTATTTTATGCTTTATCACAAAACATAATTAAAAATTTTATCTAACCATTTCGCAATTAAATTAGATTAATAATTAATGGAAATTGGCAATTAAATTGGTGATAAAAATTCTTGCCCCTACTTCTGAAATAAATATTTGAAAACTCAATTTTCCTATAATCTAATAAATAATTTCAGTGCATGTACAATATAAAAAAGAAATAATATAACACTTATATATGATTCAAAACTTAAATAATCCAATCCAATAAAAAAAAAAGATAAAAATAATAACAATTGAAACAATAAAAGTATAGTCAAACGTTAAAATCAACGATGGTATAATCTAAAAAAAGGTATAATAAATAATTTGTTCACATTAATAACTTAAAATTTATAACTTATTTAATATCATAACCGGAAGAATAATAATACAATTACTGAGAGCAAGCAATTTAATACTACGTATATAATTTTAGTTCAAATACATCACATTGCTTTTAAACTAGCAATGTACAAAATTTTCTCAGTAGATGGAATTACTATAAGTGCACATCAGAGCAAGGTGTATTTTATAAGTCTCATATTTCTCGCATTTTATTGTATGAGATCGAAAATTTATAAATTAAACTGTACTCTTTTTGGTATGTGAAATACCGAAGGGGTTTTCTCGACTATAATGTGGTACTTTATGTTAGAGTTTCTAATTTAAACTAATGATAAACAAATCGCGAATTGAATCTTCCGTCTGGCTACTCCGCGAGAATTTGTATCGGTGCGATCATTTAAGGCTATTGTTTGAAAGATCAGAGTCGTCGATACTTTAAATAAGCTTAAAAAATTAGCGGATTTTTCATTAAAAAAGTTAAAATTATATTAATATATATATATGGTTTGTCATGAATTCTTTAATAATTAAAAATTATAAAAGTGTTCCGCATATTCGGAAAGCCAAATCCTACTTTCTGAGTATAGTTTCGGCTACACAGCAGCCACCTTCCGAGGAGCATTGCTTTAAAAAGTAAATAAAATAAAAACTTCTTTAACTGACAGTAAAAAAGCAAAGTAGCATCAAGCCATTTATTGTAGGGGTCATACCTTTTAAAAGCTCTTCTGGCCACTAACAAAATAGTAGCTCTTTTATCTGAGCTAGATTGACTTCACCCAATGTAAAGTAGTGTCCGACCGAAACAAAGTTTCAATGTCGAAACCGAATTTCAGACTCTGTTACAGTTTCAGCAGAAAGCGTAATAAATGCCCGCATATGATGACCGTAAATAATCAATCAACTGATACATTTGCTTGCATTCAGAGATGCGTATAACCCAGAAAACAAGCCAAGCGTAACGATTAGGAAAGAATATAGATACAGTTATATTCACAGACTCGACTATTTTTTGGCTGAAATCGAAACTAGTCACAAATCGGATAAAAAAAAATCGTAACCAAAAGCTCGGTCGACAAAATTAAAAAATAGTTAAACATATAATTGTATCATTGTTCTTTCGGATTGATAGTTCATTTGTACTGAAAGATAAATATCTATAGAATTTCCTGATACAAATATTACGAATAATAAATCCAATATATATTTTGGACGTATATCTTTACCCGAGTTTGGTGTTTAATACTGTATGGAACACTCGTCTTCCACTTCCGGTATAACTGAATTTTGTTCGTAACGTTGCCTTTGCAATAGCAATTCATGTTTTTGCTAAAAGCACAAAAAATAGTAAATTAAAATTATGTTATCATTTTCCACAAATAAGGAAAGAATGCGTAAATACATATTGAGTTATGATATCGCTACTCTCTGCACATGAATTACAAGCCTACCGCATAGATGAATAGCCAGCAAACGCGTGTTCTGAGAACAGCACCGTGTTACTCATACATAGATTTTGTTTTGATTTCAAGCTCACATATATATTTTACTTATACAAATGTACATCTTTTCTCGACTATGATTTACTTAGTTGAATGCATTTGAATTCCATATCACTCATGTTCTTCTACATCTAATTCTCGCAATTACATATTTTCTAACTTCCGCCCCGCAACCTTTAACCGTGTCTTCGAACATCGTGGAAAAAGCCGACGAGAAGCCACGATCAATGTACCAACCGCATCAACTAGCCGACGCACCCGCCTCAGCGACGAGTTTACCACTCCGAAGAACCAACCGCCAACGAATCAACTTCACCAACGAGTTATCCTCAACGAATCATCATCGGCTCTAACGAGTCGATGCCGCCAACCAACCAATTCGCTTTCTGCTACCAACTTTCGTAGACCGTCTCTAACCACTCGCTTCAACCGTCAACGTCCTCCTATTTTCTCCGACATCAGAACACCGAACTCATGCACGAACCGAATACTTATCTCATCGCCAATTACTCAGAAGACGTATATCAAAACTTTTAATTCGCGAAATTGTATATTTTGTTAACTGGAAAGAAGGCGTCCAAATTACTGTACATTATAATTAGAATCAAGCAAAACCAGTTATGTTAGTCAAAAATACCGAGCGCGGAAAGGCATTTACGTATAATAAATATTAAAAATAATAAAATCCAGACTAAGCAAGCTGATACATAAAAAAGTTTGCCTCTTCGAAATCTGTTGTTTTGTATTGCACACCTAATCACACACACACACACACACACACACACACACACACACACACACACACACACACACACACACGCACTGACATATATATAATATAATTTTTTTATGTAAATAATTTTTTTAGAAGTAACATTGAAGAGCAGTGACAGTGATTTGAATTTATGGCTGTTTGTATTATAATTTCTCCAATGTTCTGTCAATCATTTTTGAATTTGGCATTTGTTTCAGTAGAAATTAGCTTTAAAGCACATGTCACCTATACCAGTGCCCCTAAATCGGAAATCGGGACCCCCTAGGGAGTCCCGAAGAGATGTCAAGAGGTCCCGAAATCTATAAAATTATTTTAAGAGTCCGAAATATAAAAATATTAAAAAGCATTGCCTATACCATCTCTACCCGTTGTTTTTAGCATCTTTATTAATTCAACAAATTATTCAAGATATCAAAAAATGTTTTTCTCGTATCCAGTCCTTTAAGGAATCCAAACTGACCATCCCAATATCTACACCGATCGTGGAATAGGTAATTTTATATGTGATGTTTAGTTATAACGTTAATACTGGCTAATCAGAGTTATAGTGCGATGTTAGTACACTTTTTAGCACCTGGTTCGGATAGAACTACTCCTATTTGAAGCGTAGAACCATTGATTCAGTCGCTTTTTTTCCTAAGGTCTCAAAATCTCTGTTGGAGTTTCGTTTGAGCATTTCCATTTCCACTCGTATTTCCAGTCCTAAACATTTGGATAGCTTTTCCAATTTCATCTTTGACAATTGGAACACTTTCTTTTTCTTGTACTTCATGTAAAGTACTTAGCTTGTCATGAAATAGATCTTCGATATACAGCGTTCATCTTTTCGAAATTCCACTATGCTATCATTTTTGACTTACATATTATAATTGTGGTTGTAATGTTTCAATCCGAATAGTTGCTTTTATAATTTTCTTTTAAAATATTAAATTCACTATTCTGTTACATAATTTCGTAAAATTATAAAAAAAACCAAATTATAGCAATATTTGCCATTTAAGTTTCAAAAAAATGTGTTAATTAGTAAAATAAAAGTAAAAAGTTCAATAAATGCTAAAAAAAGTTCAATAGAATTGAAAAATATCTTACTTCGGGCGTTTGTAACCTAATAATTCTGCGTTCGTTCTTCGGCGCTAGCGCACAAGTGTCTTGTTCCAAATCTTCCAACGAGGCACGTCTCATTAGACGTGGTCTCGAATCAATAACGCCACTGGCTGGAGAGGTTAAATGATGATGATGATGATAATTCGACGATATAGATGAACTTGTTCCTGACAGTGAGGATGTTGCTTGTTGATCGTTGTTATGATGATCTAGAGTTGAAGACCGACGCAGTGGTGTTGGGCCATCAAAGTCAGAAGGATCAAGCATTTTTACAAGACTATGTCTACATCAGAGATCCAAAGTAATATATAAAATATGTAGTTTAAAATGTAAAATCTAGAAGTCTGAAAGCCCTAATCTATGAGTCAAGACTTTACTATCAGGAAGTAACAAAAATATCTTTATATATTAATATGAATAATTTATCTCTATATATAAAAGGATATGCCCGATACACTGACTAACTTATCAACGCCCAGCCCAAACCCCTAGACCTAGAAAGTTGAAAATTTGGCAATGGCTTCTCCTCATGACGTAAGTACCCACTAAGAGGGAATTTTTCGATATTCAACCCCAAAGAGGGTTAAAGTTTTAGGCTATTTCGCTAACGGTTAAACGTAGAAGCTTGAAATTACTCTGAAAGAATCTTCATTGAAATCTTTTCGGCACGAGTAAGACTAAATTTTGATTTTCAGTTTTTGAAGGTTTAAAAACTGGGGTCGAATGTGTATAAAACAAAAATTAAAATTACCGTATCTCAGAAACCAATTAATTAGCTTAGGAACTTGCAATTTGCAATTTCTTCGTTAAAATCCATTAGACACCTGTCAGACGAAATTTTGATTATCAGCTCTTGAAGCGGTAAAAGCGGGGGTTCGTATTGAGTAAAAATTAAAATCATCGTATTTCAGAAACTATTTGACTTGAAAGTTGCAATTTGGCAAAAAATATTCTTGCGAACCGCAGAGCACAACATGGCCACGGCAATATGCTGACATCAAAGCTGTCCGCGCCATAGCCACAGCAATGTGGACAGCAGAGCTGTCGTTGATATGTTGATATGATATACGTTGATATCTACAAATATCGCAAGCGAAGCGGCGACGAAACTATTAATATATAATATTTTTATAAATACATGATAGTAAACTCCAGACTTCTAGATTAGGCTCTTCTGAATAATCAGATTCACCTTCAATTAGAAGAGGAAGCTTTAACGTGGTACATATCCAAATCAAGTATATTGAAAAATCGAAAAAATTACATTTTAAAGCCATTTTTGGGTTAAATGATCTAATATTGGCTAGATGATTTACTAAGAAATTATTTTGTGCTTAGTGTAAACTGTTCCTCATACATTGCTCAGACGAAATAAGCTATATTTCATTAACAAGTGAGAAAAAAGTTATCTTAACTTAATATTCATCTTCTAAAACTTTATAAAAATGGGACTGTTTTGCACCAGTTAAACAATAAATATAGACATGTGATATATCGCGAGAATACGACATCTTTGAATATTTCAGAAACTTCAAATCAAAATATTTCGCATGACGAATTGAGCGTGACAAAGTGTGTTTCACAATTAATTCCTCACGTTTTGACAAAAGAACAAAAACTGTTTCGAATTACTTAGTAGCGAAAATCTAAGTCGCTTTACTAAAAAAAATCTATTTTTTGAAAACAACAGTTGCAAGATTCTTGATATCAACTTACAGATTCGTGACGAAGTGATTCTTAGCAAATACACGTTAAATACACTTTCGCGTTTATTTTGACTTATTTTTATTGTGGTGACCTCGCAGATATATACTAATAAATCAACACTCGTATAATTTGTTTATTTCAATTCGAATATTTATTCCCAGATGTACAGTGCTTGTAAACCTGAGTTTTTTCTAGTCTATTATTTGGGTAAACTGTATGCTAAAACTTTCGTGCGAATCTGACCGGAACTTTTACTTGAATAATCTTAATTTATTTTTATTCTCTTTCATAGAATAATAATACATAAAAATATTTTTATCATGTTTATTATATTGTATAAAATTCAAGAAAAGCTTAATGCTTTGAAAAGTTTATTCTAGTCAAGTTTAAAAATACTTTCATCACTGTAAATTGAACTATGATCGATTTAGGCTTCTTTTAAATTTTGATTCGGAGTTTTGACTTTCAGGGCAAGAGTAAAGTAAGAAAGTAAGCAAGCATTTTAATTTAGTTCTACAATATCCACTTTAGGTACTTTCAATAGTAAAAATTCTATGAAATGTTTAATTACTTAAACATTATTGTCTAATAATTGAATTATAATTGTTTCTAATAATTAAATTAGTTGTCTAAATTAAAATGATTTCAAGTTATTAATACATGACTTCATTATTAGTAGGCAAATTAAACGATTCAAAATAGAACAATTAATTCATTGCAGCTATCTAGTGCAATAGTAAATATTCTTGGATTAGTCACACGAATTCCTATATCTTTGTGCGCGATGGGTAGAATAAATCTGTTAAGGGCCCTCTACACTATGACCCGTGATAGGCCACTGCATTTAATAAACAATTGCAATGTCAAATGAATGTAAATTATAATTAAACAATTATAATTTTAGGTGTTTGCTTCATATATTTGGTGAATGTTAAATGAGTATTAATCATGACAATCTGGAGCACTGAAGAAACATTGACCGATTTTCAGCACTAAAATTTTTTTCAAAAACTTTTAGAAACACCCTGTGTTTTCTTGTATTTGGTAGCCCTTCCGATTTTCTTTACAATGATACCACATATGATGGGTCTAGATGTTATCATTTCAAAGATATGACCCTTAATTATGAGTCGAATGAAAGTAATGCCATCCCCGCAAGTGGTCAAATTTTACAAACTTTTTGATATATTTCAGAAACTATAAAAGAGAGGACACTTGAATAAACAATATTCTATAGGCCACCAAAAGCTCGCTCATTTTAAAATTACATACTAAGATATATACAGGGTGTTTTTTGTTTTGTAAAGTTTGCGATCGATTTACTTGAGACCGGCTATTGTATCACATTACATATCTTGGATCCTATGCAAGTTGAAAAAATAAAACTTGAGGAACAGAAGTGTAAGACCCTGGGGCCTTAATTTTACGCAGAGCGGACACGATGAAAGAGTGACTCAAAAGCAGTAGTGGGGAAAAATGAAGTCAAAAACCTGAATTTGATCGCGCCAAAGCGGACAAATTCATAAGACCAAGGAATTTGTCCGCTTCACACGCCAGACTGCTCTCTTAGAAATTAGCCGAAAAGAGAGTCAAGAGGGATCGTAGGCCTTGCCAAACCGGACTGCGCAGCTGTCCGCGCAGTACGCAAATACGGGGAAAATGTGAGACAATTGCGGCTATAGGCCGCGGCAAAGCGGTTACCTAAACTGTCCGCGCCGTAGGCAAATATGGGGACCGGATGATCCATGGGTAGGCGATTTATAGGTTAGACTAATGTTGTTTAGTGTAGCCTAAATACTATTGTGCTAATTGAATTTAATAGACGACTTAAAAGGTGACAGTCAAAACTAAAATGATCAACTTTTGTTCTATGCAAGATGTAACCAAAACGTAGGAGTTCCAGTATATGAAATATGGGGTGGCGATCACGTTCACTAATTTTTATTGACTAGTTTGAAAATCTCAAACACATTAAATTCCTTGTCACTAATTTTATTTAAATAAAACTAAACTTATAAACAAATGAACTGCTCAATTTTTATTAGCCATTAATTTATTTACTTGAGAATTGGTGTGAACATTTATCGCATGCTAATATTTATATTCATGAATATATTAAATAAAAATATTGTGATTTATATGTTGAGTACATCTGATTTACTGCAGATGTATATTTCCCTAATATATTTTTTGAATCTCTCATACTTAAAATGGTCAGTTTGATTTATATTATTTTTAGTCACATTACATACCATTACATAAAACATTATAATTTGATATCTAGGTTTTAGATATAATTATTATTTGTTAATGTTATTATTTAAACAAAAAATTAGTGTGCCTTGTATGAAATTTAGTGAAATTTTTGGCGTCTTCGCGATTTTCAAACATTTGGTTCTTGGTGGAATTGAGGAAATTAAAATTCTAATTTAAAAGATAATATCAACTTGTATAAAATATCATGAGTTGGTGGCAATGTTTCACACCGGTCTTTTGGTTTGGCATTGTCGACAAGCACTAATTTAACCAAATCTAATAAGATGGTCTTTACGGATGGCTTGATAATTTAAAAATTAAGCCATCGTGAAACCAACAGTGAGAATCAAAATATATAATAAAATCCATTAAAGAGCATTATGCTGTAACTATTTTATTTTTACAATTTATGATAAGAATCATAATTTGTTATCCATAATTGTTTGTAACCTTTTGCCTCGTGGCTTACTTATAAGGGTTTTAATTACATGCAGTTAATTTCTATCAATTCGAACAATAAGTGACACAATTTGTAAAAAATAAATTGTAATTGTCAGTGTTCTTTGGTTTTTGAATCGTTTGAAACACCTATTGATTTAGTTTTTGGAAAATAAAAAAACGTTTTTCCAATGGTTCCAATTGTACCGTTTTTCACAAGGAAGTCGCAATGAAAAACACCTAAATTTTTGAAGCAAGCACAAATGATAGGTAATTATTTAATTGTATTAAATTTTTGTACTTGTAATTATTAAGACCTTTTACAGCTGTAGCAAGTCACTCTCTTTAACTTATCACTTGAAAGGGGGATCCGCATAGATCCGAAATCCGGATGTCTTTCCACAGTATTTAATAATTATTGAAGAGAATAAATACAATTGTTGGAGTTGGAATACTGGTTTCATCTTTTAATTGAAGATTTCCGTAATAAATTATTCACTTATATTTTTTCTTCGCTTTATATAGTAGAGTGGGTTAAATCAGCAGAAGTGAAATATATTTATCAAGTAAAAAACTGATCTTGCTATTTTGTCACAAAAATAACCGTGACAATAGAATGTGGAACGTTTACCATATTCTAAACGACACTAGAAATATTTAGCTAATTGCTTCATTTTAAATAGAATGTAATAACTAAAATTAATTAACATTTTTGCCACAGAGTTCTTAAATGTATACATATATGTGAATCATTTTATTGTTACGAAATCTGTAAGTTCTTGAAATTTTGCAAAAGATAAAATGGGATTTGGCAATGTATTATTATATTTTATACCATGTATTACTATATACTATCTGTTTTTAATAAATGCGATAGTAAAAAAATTTCACTTGCAAATTGTCTCATATTCCAATTGTTAATGTATTAAGCGACTCCACGAATATTTACATACAAAAACACTTCCACATTAAAAACAAGTATTTATGTTTACGGCTCCATTAAATTTAATCAAACATGTGTGAAATGTACAAGTTCAACTATTTGTAATCAAGATAGCCAATTCAAACAAAAACTACAACGCCTTACCTTCTAGATAAAGTTACTAAAGATTGTCTATGTTTCGATTGCCTTCTTGTACGACCTAATCTCATATTAATTGCTTGAAAATGATTCTGGATTGCCATTCCTAATTCCGGACATTCATCTTCATCCACTAAGACCTAAGTATGAAACAAAATCAATTAAATTACATACCGAGAAACAAATTACCAAAACAAAAATAATAAACATATATTCTATTAAAACTCTTATAAAATTCAGTACGATTTCAGTAACGTTCAAAAATTTTGTAAGATTTTAAACAACTATCTGGGCGACTGTAGCAATAATGACAAAAATGTTAATAAATAAATGAATTACGGAAGGATTTCAAGTCTATGCAACAATCCTTCCAGAAACATCTAAATGATCAAATAGATGAAAATAGAAAACTGAAAGTTCCGCGAAATGAAGGTGGCCGAGGTCTCCTGAGTATTGAGTCAATGCATGGCCGTATGGTAATAGGAATGGCTACCAGGGTTATCAACAACCTAGATGATCCTCTTATGAAATTTGTGCACGAGCACGAATTCGCGGCTGTGTGGTCATTTCTATACAAGACTTGAAGGAAAGCATCAGAATCCCTTCGACTATCGTTCTCAACAGATATTCAGGTTAATAGTGGTGAAGCAATGAACGTGATGGAGTTAGCCAAAACGGTAGTCCGAAAATCAGAATTGGCAATATTCAAACAACCCCATCGGGATAAATCTATGCATGGCCAATTTTATAATATCCAATTATATGATATAATAAAATTGGCCAATTGGAGCTATCACCACATTTAACATTTAGCTTCTTAAGATCTGCTGGCCGGCCTGCGATCTGAAACTGAGGGATTTATTTTTGCAGGCCAAGGTGGTGTCATAAACACGCTGGTATGCCGTAAGAATATAATGGCCGTAGAGGTGGAAGATACGAACTGCCGAACATGCAAGTCTCAACCAGAGATGCTACTTCATATTCTTTCCGCATGCCCGGTGTATGCTAGAACAAAATACATCCAGCGCCATAATGCCGCCTTAAAAGTGCTATATTTTCATTTGCGATATTCTTACGGTATAGATAAAGACTCGGTTGCACCATAGGTCCTTAAGGATATTGAAACCGTAGTTGAAAATAAGGCGCTGATCAGGTTATCAACTTTGCTATCCAACAAATTTAGTTAGTGGTTAATTTGATTTAGATTCATTCTTGTTAAATCTATTACTCCTGATGTTGTTTACTCAATATTTAGATATTGTAACTTCGTAATATTTAAATATTGATATTCTTCTTAACAAATTCATGAACCGGCTATATATTGCTTCCTGATGTTAATTATTTCAATGTATTCTTTCTGACTTTACTATTGTCATTGTATACAATTTTCTACATATACTGTAATGGGAAATCGTTAAATAAATAAACTACGTGATTGTAAAAATAAAACTAGTGCTTACTTTTGCATTTTTAAGAATGTTATAACCATCGCATCCACCATGAAGATAACTCTTAGTTGCTAATCGATACGATTGATCCATGCATAAGTATTCATCGCCGATACGAATTAGTTGTGGATCAATTCGACCTTTACCGGAAGCAACAGCAGGATCAAAAGCAAAACTTACGCCAGCCACTTGCGGAAATCGACCCTCTAATTTCGGATATTGACTAACGCCATTTTCTAATATCTAATTAAAAAAAGGCGAGCGTCACTTTCTTATAATTAAAAGTACTATTTGAACTTTTTAATAAATAATTCACCCTTTCGCTGCAAAACGTACTTACTCACAGACTCGGGAAAAAGTTATCACATCTACGTTGTTTTTTTTTTTATTTTACTAGATCTCGCGTTAGAATTATTACGCCAAAAAGTCTGAGTTAAATAACCTCGCCATGGGCACAGCATATTAGGGTCATTCCATGCCGAATCAACCAAAACAAAAATTCAAAATTCAACCTGACCATTTCTGATCTTTATGAAACTTTCTATTAATGATGTAAATGAAAATATATTTTTAAATTTTTTTATCTTAATGGGTTTTGTTGTAATTAATTAAGGCAATATTTTTAAAATTTTAAAAAGTCGTTTTTTGGCATGAATTAGCTTTTTAATTCTTGAATTAGTCAAATTCTATTGGGTCTAGAAAGATGTTTGATTCCTTATTTTAAAGGGAATTTCATAAGGTTCAATATGATATCTTACACTTGAACTTGCTGATTTAAGATAGTTTTTTAAAAATTAAAAAAAATATGTTTTTGCAGCATTTAAGCTTCATATTCTGAAATTTACAGAGTGAGATCTCAATGGGATCAGCAGATATTACAACACATTTAAGTTTATTACATGACTAATAATGGGTTACAATTCTGATTTTAATATTTTATTTTAAACACAGAAGAGATTTAATTTTAAAATTTCATATAAATCATACTATAACATAATGAAATATAAAAAAAGAGAATATAGATTCAAAAGGTTAAATATTTTACCTGATAGAATTAATAAAAGTTTTTTTACATTCAGAGTTTCATCAGAAAAATAATTGAACTTCTCATATGTATGGGGCAAGTTCTGTTTAAGAAAATCAATGATGAGACGCTGAAACAAATGAATAACCACTGTATCATGCACCATACAATCAGAAATGATAACTAAACTCAGGTGCGGCAACTTTTTGGTCAACTCAATAAATCACAACATAGTACATCACAAATGGATGTATTGTTGCTTGAGCATTGTTCCAGTGAACGCCTTGTGCAGCATCTTGAAGTATAAATGCATAATTTTCAGCAAAATCACAAAGTACAATGCATTGATTTTGAGGTAAGTGTCGCAAATAGGAAGGCTGTTGTGTAGTAATGAAAAAATGCGTTAAAAATTTCGCCAAACTCTGAAATAAATGACTCAAAAACTCTTCTGTGGATTTTATAATAGTTTCCAGGACACACTTGTTATCAATCTGCATCCATTGTTTAAAACTCACATGATCAATGCTATTAAGTTCAAACGCTTCCTCAAATCGAACTTTCAAATCAACATTTCCTGAACAATTAACACAACTTGTGAAATAAAATTTTGATGTTGGTGTTTTTCAAATTATGCTGCTTGTCAGATCTTTGTATGTTTTAATTGACAGGTCACTATTTGTCAATTCTGGTATTTTACACTGAGCCATCATTAACTTGGCATACTGATGTATTGTGCAAACACACACAGAATGCGTCCCACTGGACCCAAGAAGATCACAGTGCTTGTGTTGAAGCTCACAAAATTTAGAAAATCCAATTCTCTGATCAGGGCAAGTCTCCTTAAATAAGACATATGATTCTCTTAATTTCTTAGAATTAAATGCTTTTGAACATGTATACGTTTGCTATCTTTTTTTACTGAAACAAAATCCTTTTTACCAGGCATTTGACGACTAATTTCATCAGTTAGATAGAATTATTTGACTAGGTTCTTTGCAACTACAGGATCCAATGTTCTGCCAGGTTTTGGGTTTGAACACATTACACCATTTTCAAGTAAAATTAGTACTGGTATACTGGTGTACAGAAGTACTGGTGCTAAAATTTATATTTTCGCTCGAGATTAATTTATATTTTTGCTTTCGTTGCTTTCGTCACCTTTTTGATTTTCGTTTCTGGGCAATGTTTTTCAGTAAAATGTTTTCTTTTAATCGGTGATTCTTCTATAGCAGTCAGACTTTTGTTCAAAGCTTGATTGCCTATATTTTTTCTGGAGTTGATGACACTCCAGGAACATTCAATCCATCTTGTGATTCTGAGCTGTTTGCATACCAATCTCCTTACTGAGTTAAAATCTGTTGAAGCTTTAATGTAGCTTTACTACACCCATCACATATCTTGTCACCTTCATGTAAATTGGCATTATGTATCAAAATATTTTCATTCACAAGATCTCAAACTTTTCTTGTGATAATTATGACCAGATTTCTTAAATGGGTTACAATATTCCAAAAAAGGTTTTGATGTACTTAGTTCATCCATATTGTCGCAAAATTAAATTAGTAGAGCAAACTAGTAGAGTCATACTTTTAAGTGAAAATTTTAAGTAACACTGCTCGCAACTAATTCTTTACTCGCTGGGATCTTAGATGAAACTAAGCAAAAGTTGATCTAGACTAGGTATGAGTCACACTGCTGCAAGAATATGAACTAGACAAGTCTCAACGGATTTATGCAGAATGCCAGAACACATGTAATTAGCAGATAGTTTACTCACACTGAAATAATTATCTGTAATAAGGCCATTGGTCCATGTGTAATAAGGCCATAAGGCCAATGTACATTCGTGTTTTTTTTCTTTACCTAACAAAAGTTAAAGATATTTAAAAACAATACCCTAACAGGTATTTAAAACGTCAACATACTTCTTTTTATGTTAATTACTGATTCCATTATGATACCACTCTAAAAAATTTTAGATTGAAAGCTTATAATATTGCACAAAACAGATATGTATTTCAAAAATATTTAAACGCGCTAACTCAAATAAATTATGTTTTTCATTATTTTTTTAATAAATTTATTTTGTGATATATCCTGACCCTATTGAGATACCACTATAATTTTAGGATTTGAAGCTTATAACAGTGCAAAAAACATGAGTTTCAAAAATTTTAAAAAACACTATCTTAAATTTTTGTTTACATAACATGTTCAAGTGTAGCATATCATATTAAACCTTATGAAATTCCCTTTAAAATAAGGGGCCAAACAAATCTCTAGACCTAATAAAAGTTAAGTAATTCAAGGTATATAAAGTTAATGTATACCAAAAAATTACTATTTTTTTCAAAATTTATTACACCAAAACCCAATAAGATAAAAAAATTCTAATAATATAATTTCATTTATATCATTGGAGAGAATAATCCTTGAAATTTTCTTAAAAATTAATATGGGCAGATTGGTTGATTTGTTATGGAATGACCTATGAATAATACTGACATATAAAATGTGCCAGACCGAACCTCTATAATTTCTCTGAGGCGCAACAAAACTCCAAAACTGTGTACATGTATGGCTAAGGCAGCGAAAGAATACATAATATAACATTTTTAAAAGCTTACATCTACTACTTCTTTGCCACTGAGACAGAGCACGCATAACGGATCTCGCATTGGTATAACATTAACTAGATCACGCATAGTAAAATCTCCAGCTGGATGTACTCTATCGGATCGCAACGTACCGGAATTAAGCAAAACAAGATCGGCCCCGGTTGCAGCTAAAACTACATCACATACCCAATTGCCAAGATTTGTTTCTTGTGTACGAATAATCGAGAACCGACCCTCTAATGGCACAGAAAATGTTCCCAGAACATCATCCATTTTTCCTTCTACAATACCTAGAAAAATTATAATAAGGATTGTATTCACCTGTGATATAAATATTTCTTTGGAATATTAACAATTATAATAATATAAATAAATTGCATGAAAACTATGAAAACATAGGATCCACAATGAGTTTTGAAGACGCACTGTCTCCATTTCCATCTTGATGTTTTCTTAAAAATTTAGAACACTTTACCGACAAGTAAGTAAAAAGATTCCATTAAGATATTATGAAAATGAAAAAAAGAGAGCTGAAGAGGAATGAAAACAGCCAATTACTGATGAGATTAAATAAAAGTACAGACAGACCTCTAATAAAACAGAAAGTATGTTTCATTTTCTTGTGTCTTCTCATAGAGTGCAAAATTAAATATTTCAGAATATGAAATTATTCATTCCTGATGCTATTTTCCCATATTCCTGATCTGCATTGTGTTGAGGAACTTAAGTATTTTTCGAAAAACAGACTGTATATTACATTCAATCATCGGGTGGTAAAAACTCTCAATTTTGATTTTTTACCACCCTATTAGTGTAGGACGGGTGCAGATTTGCTTCTCGAAAATGGAAAAGGGACAATAAAATGAATTGGCTAAATAGATAAAGAAGAAGAGATTTCAGTCAGTCTTTGAGTTTGCTTGACTCCACGTCAAAGTTGTTTGTGAAACGTGGATATCTTTTAGAGAAATGCGGATTTCGCAAGTGAAGATTCGAAGCACCCAATTTGGACAATTGTTCGGTCAAGTTCATTTTCAATCAAATCATTCATATCCCTGTTAATATTTGTTGTTTGTAGTACTTTCATAGTAGTACAAAAATGTGAAAAGATATTTATATGGAATAAATAAATTGAATAGAAAAAATTAAATTATAAATAATTTCTTCCACATACTGACTTACTTGTGTATTGTTCCAATGATTGTTTTAATTCTTCATCTTCAGCGAAACTAGATGTGACGTCAATAGCTTCAACTTGTACATCTTTAGCTGAACCTTGATCGAAACTGATCGTTATTTTGCTAAACTGTTGAAAATCAGTACCACTTTTAATAACATACGTTCCGTTAACAATATTGGTTTCATATACATGATCATGACCACCTAGAAAAGAAGTTACTTTACTGTCATATATTTCTTCAAATGTAAATTTTGCAAGAATAACTAAAGAAAGTACTATACCTAATACAATATCAATGTCTGGACAATGTTCAGCTAATCTAAGATCGTTCGGCGTTCGCATATGTGTCAGAGCTATAACGTAATCACAGCCTTCATGACGCAATTGCTGAGCAAGTTTCTGTCCAGCTTCTATGAAATCCAAGAATGTAACTTCTTCTGGATTGATTGTTGCAAGTGTATCTAGCCATTCCTTCTCAACTAAGCCGATTAAACCTGAATAGCAAAACAATACACGTGTTAAATGAATTCTATGTTACTTCTATAAGAATGCAAGATGTATTTTCATTTGGTCTCTTATTGATAGTATACAAATTCATTTATGTTAGAGTGCAAATAAACATGTCATTTATATTGAAGATTCTCAACAAACAACAAATAACAATTATATGCGATGGTGGAACCAGAGCCGTTCCGACGGTGGTAGGAGTGCGGGGCGGCAAGACAAGGGGGCGGCGAAGCCGCCGGGTTGAAAAAAAACTAAATTTATTAGTAAAATATAATCAATATAAGAATATTATGATTATACTAGGTACTTAAATGTAAAAATCTATTTCACACGTATAAACTGGAATTAAACCCCGTGGTAACCAATTGAGACATACATTGTTAGTTTTTGTTACACGTTTTGTATTAAGTGCATTTACCAACAGTCGAATTTTCTATAAGGAGCAAGCAATTGCTTTTCTGTCTGAATATTTATTTTAATTTTGAATCCTCTCAAATATCACTGCATTCTGTTTTATTATATACAATATTTCTTACTAATTCTTTATTAACTATTTCTTTATTATCATATATTTTTTTATTTATTTTATAGTAGGTTATGTATATATTTTAAGTTAATATATGACAATACATGTTATATATTTATGTTGCATTTTTTATTTTACTCAATTCTTTTCTCTATATGTATTAAAAATGACACAGTAAAAGATAGCTTTTTGAAAAAACTTAAATTTGCTTATTCAAGCGCGTACGTAGTAGGGGATTTTAGGGTGTTAAACCTAAAACCCCGGTTTGGCATGGCTTACGATCCCTCTTGACTCTCTTTTCGGTTAATTTCTAAAAGAGCACCTTGGTCTTAGGAATTTGTCCGCTTTGGCGCGGTATGCTGACGTTTATGACTTCATTTTTCCCCACTACCGTTTTTGAGTCACTCTTTCTTCGTGTTCGCTCTCCGTAAAGTGGAGGTCCCAGGGTCTTACACTTGTTCCCCAAGTTTTATTTTTTCAACTTGCATAGGAACCCAGATATTTAATGTAGTACAATAGCCGGTAAATCGATCGCAAACTTTACAAAACAAAAAACACCTGTATATATCTTAGTTCGTAATTTTAGAAAAAAATGTTTCAAATAAAATTGTGCGAACTTTTGGTGGCCTATAGAATAAAGTTTATTCAAGTGGCCTATCTTTTATAGTTCCAGAAATATATCAAAAAATTTGTAAAATTGTGACAACATCGCGCTCTACACAACCTGCGGGGATGGCATTACTTTCATTCGACGCATAATGCAATATACTATATGCGAGCTAAATTTCACTCTTCTAATTTTGAATTTCTCAATAAAATAATCATTTCGAGCCCCTCCAAAAACTTTAATGTGTACCCGCCACTGATAACAACATTTATTCAATTGCGAAAGCAGTTTATATGTCTCAAACAGCGTAAAATATTTTTCCTGTAACTTTGCATACATGATCTACTACGTATGTCTTACATGTATATAATATGATAGTTGAATGTCGGTTGCCATGGCGACAAGTTGCAAAAAAGGGTCATATCTTTGAAATGATAACAGCTAGACCCATCATATGTGGTATCATTGTAAAGCAAATCGGAAGGGCTATCAAACTATAAGAAAATATACAGGTTGTTTCTAAAGTTTTTGAAAACAACACTTATTGCTCAAAATAAATAAATTCAAGTATATTCAGGTCAAGTATATTCAGCACACTGGGAAAATTGCACACACTGGGAAAATTGAGGCCCCTGGTCGTACATACGTTTCCCAAGTTTCATTTTTTCAGCATTCATAGGAACCGAGATATTTAAGGTAGTACATTTTTTTTCAAGGTCAAATTACTCCGGTGTAATGACGTGCGAGTTTTTTAAACTCGCTCGCATCGCATTTGTAAATTGTGATTTTGGAAAAAATGTTTCAAACAAAATCGAAGGGCCTTTATGTAGTCTATACAATGACGTTTATTCGAGTGTCCTATCTTTTATCGTTCCTGAGATATTTCAAAAAGTTTGTTAAGCTTCAAACGTGGCAACACCGCTTCCTATATAATTTCGCAACATGGGACTTTTTGGTGCGACGCATAATATAAGGTACTATTGTGTGCAAAATTTCAATCTCCTAGTTTGAATACGAAATTTCTGAACAAAAAAAATGGCTCCTGTTCGCCATATTGGATATATAAAAAGAAATGAAAAAAACCTTTCTGCGGACTCATAGTATACACCTGTCTACCAAATTTCATTCAGATCGGTCCCATAGGGAAGGAGAAATTCTTTACCATACAGCCGTACGTACATACAAACAGACACCGAAAAATCGACCTTTCTTTTATATTTTTGGACAAGATTTTTTTTTAGAAAAAACATTTTATATGAAAAATTGTTCCGTCAATTAAGTCAAAAACTCTTTATTTTTGATGTTAATTATATTTTGCAAAATTAAATTCTTTCTTTAAATTAACCCCGATAAGTTTTAATAAGTTTCTGTATCTCTCGTCCATCAGAGGACTAACATGTCGTGACCCTTAAAAAAGGGTCGTTACGATATCACTCAAAAAATTGTTCCGTTACACGGTTGAAAATCAATTAGTTCGAAGCAAACACTCAATCATTCACTTAAAAAATAGCTTACATATTTGGATTAAAAATATACAATAAGAATAAATATTCTTAAATACCTTTGATCTCTTCTTTAGTTTGTTTTATTTTATTGTTTAATTTAGACATAAATAAAACACCGACTCACCTATAGTTAACCCAGCCCAATGTAATACATGAGTAATGCGGCCTTCTCCTAATGGTCTTCCAGTTTCGTTGTCAACGACATTGGACATTAACCATGGAAAATCACATTTGGCGACCCACTGACTCAATACCTCTAAACCATGATCGAAGTCATGATTACCCAATACAGCGCAATGAGTGCCTACAGCATTCAGGACGGGCACCATTTGTTCACCTTTCGTAAATGTGCTTACTAATAAAAAGTATTGAGATACATTTAATATCTAAATGCCTTACTATCTAAATATATCAAATATATTACATATATCATAAACATATATCAAAAGATATATCGAACTGATGAAACTATGCAATTTTAAACATTGTAACAATACCTAATATATAATATTTGATAATGAGCAGATCAATCGTGTAAGTTGCGTCATAGATTCTCTAAATTCCAACATCTCTAAGGTTTTCTTTGTTACCAAATAAGTAATTTCTTAATGTCATTTTCCCTAACTTATTAACTTAAAAGTAGAATTATTATAGCTTTGCAGACCCTTTGTATTTAAGCATTAACGAATTCAAGTAAAAAATAAAAATCTTACCATTAAAAGACATTGAACAGGGGTCAAAAGAAATCTAAGAACAAGTGAAAACCCAATCAATGACCTAAGGGAATTCGGTATAAAATGGAATAGATTGTCGCAAAGGATTGGAGATACCAATCCAAAATTATTATAAGAATATTAAAAAATGCAAAATACGCTTTTATAAAAAATGAATTTTGAAAAAGTTGCGTTTCGAAAACACTAGATCTGTTTAAATCAATTACTAAAGCCAAAAATATGTTTACTTCAACATTTTCAATTTTTATTTGTTTTAGTCCACATTTGAACCAATATTGTTATTGCGTCACACTTAACAGTAATTAGCTGAGTCTATAAATGTAAAAAAATATATACTTACACATGCTGGGCGAGAAAGCATCACCACTGAACAATACCAGCGGTTGCAAATGTTGAAAACTTTTGATTGCTGTTAGAAATCTCGCTGCTCCGCCTACTGGTTCAGGATTGATACGAGGCTCAACATTATAAACATCGTTGTAATGTAGTATAACTAATTGACACGATGATAAAGTGTCTTCGCTAACATTACCCGATATTTTTTGTTCATCGTCCGTTTGAGACAAAGTATGTAGTGAAGACATTGAATTGGAAGAGGATGCAGCTTCTGTCGCTAATTTGTTGACCGCTCGTAAACCTGCTGCTCGAACTTCTAAGGAAGCCTGTTATCAATAGCGGGATTAACAAATAAATGTCAGTATATTCATAATAAAGAAATATAGATTATATATGTGTTTCCTTATATTCTCAGGTGAATCATTCAGTTGGCAAATTAATTTGCACTAATGTGATTTTTTCACATTTGGTTAGATTACATGCAATTCTATAAGGTTTTCTTTAAAAACATGAAATAATAACAAAAAAATATTAGGCACTGTTATCAAAAAACAATGAATGAAATCATAAAATTATTCATACTATTTAATAGCATCAATTATACAATACCCAACAGGATTTAATCAATTTGGTTAATACAAGGCATTTTTAAATCTCATGATTCCAGTCTGCCATTAAATAAATTGTCAATACTAATGTACAAACGGATTAAAATAATTACCTGATAAAACAGAAACATATTCATATTACAGATATTCTAAATAAACTTAAATATTAGTTTTATTTATAGAAATAATAAGAATATGCTTAGCAGCTCGTTCTAATGAAAAATAATGAAAAACAAGCTAAAAATTCTACCTCTACTAGAGCACAATAAAAGTTATAATAAAAAAAATACTCAATTTTTAAAATACGGGAAGCTTTAGGAATTAAGTTTTAGAAAACAGAGACACATAAAGAAACATTTAACACATTTTCCAAATATTAAAACAAATATATGAACACTTTATACAACTTATTGCATGAGCACTGTCGAGTACATGAAACTCGCACAAAGATTGTCCAATAAGAGGTATGTTGATAAAAATTTCATAGCTCAACCGTTGCTTTATTGCTTATTCAATAATATATCTACGGAAGTGAATACAGAAGCCATGAACTTTCAAAAAATATATTTCTATTACCACTTCTTATAAATGGCTTTTGAAAAACAGTATTCAGTGTCCCTCTTACTGTTTATACCTTGTGTATCTAATTAAACCATTTAAATGTGCTTAATTACGCACAGATATACTTCTCTTTGATGTAACTCTTTTGAATAAACAACATACTGAAAACAGGAGGAACCTGCTTTAACTTTGTTAAACAATTCTGCACCTACCAGTCACTGTATGAAGCACTAACTAAAGATTACTATCTTAAAAAACTATTTTAAGCAAATTTTATCTAAATACTCATAGTCTATTCAAAGTATTTTGAAGATTACAATATATTATTGACAAGGTCAAGGTTCATAGAAACTATTATGCTAATGATAATTTCAGTATAAATTGTGAGATCACCATCATATCTTTTTTAGTTGTAACAAAAATATTTCCTTAGGAGATCGATGTAATCGGTACTTAAGCTCATAACATAATTTCTATTTGTAATCTAAAAATTTGGCTAAAATGGAGTTGTAATCTATAAAAATATATTGAGATCATGAAATTTTAAAAAACCGTTTAAAAAACTTAAAAAGCAACTCATCGTAAATTTAAATATGCTCAATATAAGTAAATAGAATTGTACATGCTTAGCTTACATTTAAAACTAAATATTATTTCGATAATTACATGCTATAGAAATTTGTGATGGTGCATATCTAAACAGAAAAACATTTATGTATGTGCTGATGAAGAGAACAATGGGTGACCTGTTTTAGCCAGCCAACTACACTGGTGACTTTATTCGAAACTTCAGACGGAACTTCTATGCCATCTTCTACCAAATTAGCCCACTTCACACGTATTGCAGCTTGTGCTGCGAAACTAGCCATTTTTAAAGGCTTATGGCTTTTAAGTTCACTAGTGCATCAATCAAATACATGTGACAAGGCTACAAGACAAACACTCTTTGTTAACATTCAAATAGTCTTAAAACAATGGTCTAAATTTACAAGCAAGTATCGTTACTTAGATATTTTAATCAACAAAAATAAAATTACAAAACGGGCACCAAAAACGATTAAATAATTACCTTCAAATTCGGCAAAATTGTGTACTATTAATGCATTGAATATTTTTGAAATGTACTTTTGATTTTATAGAAAAACTAGAATTTTGTTTTTAATATTTTATGGCAATGGCTCATTATTAACGTAATAAATAAGATTGTAACGCCGATGTTATTAATAGCACTTATATTTAGATATAAAGTTTATATAACAAACCAACTATACTTAAACTATAATTGCATTAAATTATGTACAATAAGTGCCTTAAACATTCTTCTTCTTCTTAAATTGCTTGGTCTGGACGTTAGTCATTTAACCATTATTATTCGGTTCCGAAATTAGATATGTAGCCCGGCGCTTGCGCAACCGTTAACTGCAAAGCCATTCCGAATATAAAAAATTATGATATAAATACAAATCTATATGATGAAGCACATTTTTACATAAAAAATGATGTTTATGATTTAATGAATTTAACAAAATTATAACCAAATACACTATTATAACACATAAGTAACATAAAGATTTATTGGTAGAGCCATTATTATTCGTTTTCAAGTTTTTATATTAAGTATCGTTTTATGATTAAGTATCATAGACTGAAATTTACTTAGCGATACAGATATATTGAAGCTCAGCCAGAAAGTTGAGAGGAATCACGCAAAAATTAGAGCAATGGGCCAAAGGAAAGGAAACCAAAAAAAATATTACAAAATATGAGCAATTTTAGTGTTTAATTAATATTTCATTTATAGAGGACTATATATTATCTTTTTTATTATTACTATTATTATCCTTTTACATTGTTCTCTCTTTTTCTCTTAGGTATATAGATCGGTCTGTTAAGCTTCACATTTTAACTTCATTCTGTGGTTTGTTTATACTTATTCACTTTGTTGTTCGTTTAGACCACATATTAATTTTTTATATTATTTTGCTGTTCGTTATACTTAGTTATATTATTGTATGATTTGAACACATGTATCGAAGTGAACAAAATTCAATAGC
>WYDF02280495.1:195-17167 GCA_009867245.2 Adranes taylori | reverse complement strand
TAAAGAGCGAAGTATATAAAACACCTGCAACAACAAAACAAGATATGCAGGAACGGATCAGACAGGTTTTCAGAACCTTTTTATTTTAATATAATCGTCACCCTTAATATTTTAAATATAAAATAATTATTAATGGATGTTAATTTAATTAGGTACCTGCCATAATAACCTGCCAGAAACTATTAAAAGAATAGAAACCATTAGCGCCTTCAAGAGAGAAAGTAAAAAACACATAAGAACACTAAATGATATATAGTCCACACAATATGTATATGCGATTAAGTATGAAATAATATAATAATTAATAGTGTGCTATAGATATAGGATAGGATAACTTAACACAGTATAATAATGTAAAACAAGTTTAAAATAAGTAGCTTAGTAGTATCATAATAGTATAAGATATACATAATTATATAACTTTAGGATTGCATAACTATAGGATAGACAAGTATGCTGCAATAATGCTGCGTAGAAATCGCCAGTTATGCAAAGTGTTACCCTATGCAAAGTAATCAATAAGAATAATGCCTTTCGCATCCCAAAAAACAGTCGCCATCACATTTCCGGCCGATAGGGTTGTCTTTGTCTTCGGTGGGCCTTCGCCGCGTTATCAAAAACATTCGTACGACCACGAAGAAATTCAGCTTTCCAAAATTTAACTGTTGCTACTACGATGCACATTCGCCATGAAGAGCATCCAGTTCGGGTTTGATTTCAGTATTGTTTTTCCCTTTCTTGTGAAGGAACTTAATCACTGAACGATATTCGATTTTTTCCATTTTTCACGAAACACAGAAGTTGCTTGCTTGCGACGACTGTAAAAACTAATTGTTTTTGCTTCAAATTTTGACAGACCTGATGTGTTGGATGGCAGATGTCAAAACCCATATGGCGTTCGTTGGCACGTAACGCCATCTATCGACGGTTAGATTTATGTCGAACTACCCTCGTATTTAATGTTTTTGACATTTCCGATTACAAATGCTACAGCTGAGGAGATTTTACAAATTAAAACTTATTAAGAATTATCTTAGCACTTCTATGGGACAAAAACGAATGTAGGACTTATGAATATTGTCCATAAGTAGAAAAAACTTAAGAAACTAAAATAATCTTCAACTATGTATGATACACGTTTGCGTAAAGCAATAGGCATTCATGCTTTTATTTAAGCTCTAGAACATTTTCTAGAGATCAGTTTTATAACTAGTATTGTTTCTGTTCTTTTCAACTATAGTTTGTTTAATCTGCTTCTGCATTTGAATACAGTCTACTTAGGGTTAGCTATCCCAGATCATGAAGAATAGAATCTTTATTATCGTGGTGTACAGCTAGCTCTGAGTGGACCCTGTATAAAAAGTTCTTAGAAGATTAAACAATTCTAGTTTATAAACTTACAATCAATGTTTTCACAAAACGGTTGTATTCTTCCTCCATTTATACAGAAATCGGCATGTCCTGATTTACCTGCTTCACCATAATGGCCAGCATTTGTGTGTATAATGTGAACGACGCTTGCATGACCAGTGGCTAATCGACTACTGGTAGGAACTAATGGACGTGCTGGATCTAGACCAATAATGCGGTTCAATCGAAATTGAATATGCTTAGAAATTAAGCCACAAATGTGAGCCCCTGTAATTATATTAATCTTATTTATTATATAATCACAATTATATCAAGCAACATGTCTTCATTCACGTTTATTTTAAGCGAACGTTTTCGGGAACTAGACCCATTATCAAGCTAAAAAATTGTGCACAAAGTGAAAAGATAATGTTTAAATTCGAGAAAAATACATATTAAATAATTATGATTAAAAAATAAGTATAGCAGTAATGTATGAACTAATAGATAAAGTTAGAGTCGTCATATTGGGACACTGTGTTGTCGGCTGTTGCCTCTAAATTAACCTGAATATTATGTTATTTATTTATTATATTTGGTTGTTTACACCGCGCTAATTATTTAAACTTTATTTTAAAGCTAAATTGAAGTTAAAGTCTTAAAATGACACTAAGTTAAACGCGCGAAAACTGCTTCTCGGAATTCTTATTTAGTGTTAGTGTCTTATTTAGTGTACGGAATTCTTATTTAGTGTTTAGGATGAGAATTTAGTGTTAGACAAAATGGAGGCATGTGTGGTTGACACTCAAAGAATTGTTAAAGATTTTTAATCATAATTTATTTAATATGTGTTTTTGTCGAATTTAAATATGATCTTTTGACGTTGTGCACAATTCTATAGCTTGAGAATGGGCCTAGTTCCCAAACGTTCGCTTAAAGTACTTTAAATAAACGTGGATGAAAATGACATCTTGTTTGATATAATTTTAATATGTAATGGTCCACGACACTGTAGCTGTTTTAATAATTATATTATCAATCTTATCACAACGTCGTTGCAATCTACAGCACAGAACATGCATTGTAAAATAGCAGACAATGGTGTACAAGAATAAATAGATTTTCCATTATCTCGTTAAATTCAAGATAAATGTAGTTAGATTTTAATTTTTTACTGCGATTATAATTTTATCTCTGCATTTTTACGTGATGATGTTTTGCTAAAAGCGAAACCGATTGCATAGATAAATCATTTTTCAAAAGGAAATCCGTTTCAATAATAATCTTTATATATTTTTAATTTATACGTACCAAGAGAATGTCCAACACACATTAATCGACTAGTTCTTAGACCACTATTTCTAAGTTTCGTGAGCAGATCTCCAGTACATTTCGCTACTACTCTTATATTATGTACAGCGGCTCCATAACACGGAGGTTGACAAAGAGCTGCCCAGTCCACCATCCATATGTTAAAACTTCCATTATTTATATAAGCTGTATCACAAAATGAATAATCTATAGTTTATAATTTTATTATTATCGTGCTAGTGGCTCAAGTAGATGATCACTTTCATCAGTTTCAAATAAACTGGGATTTGGCTTATAATTTGTAGTATGTTTGAGAAACAGGGAAAATAACCTCCTGTACCTCTTATACCATCGTTATATTGGAGCATTTATATGAACATTAGCTTTGGTTGGATTATTTTTTTTTACATATATGGGAAGTTATTTTGCTCAAGATATTTGACGTGTAAGTTTCAGCGAGGATTTTTCTTCAAGCATAATTTTAGGGTTTCCACCATTTATTGATTAACAAATGATAATATACGTACCATCTCTTAAAACAACAATGGGCAAAGTGTCATCACCGCCAGCATAACCATGTATGATTAAAATATCTTCCTTATATGAATCATATATTGTTTGGGTAGTAAACCAATCTCTTTGATCTATGTCAACAGTTGCTTTCGTGCCATTAGATGAATACAAAATAAAACGTACATCGTGCATATCACAATTTTCTTGATCTACAGGCCGCCAAACGCAATCGCGTAACGTTTTATTACTCATTGTCGTATTGTGCAGAAAAAGTTCATCCTTTATAATGGCAGCAGGATTTGACAGAAATGTAAATTGAGCATGTAGAAAGCCTTCAGAATACAATTCTATTTTAATTTTATGTTTAGTAATTGGTATATAGGTTTACCATAATTATTATTAAATTTATTTTATAGGTTTAGTAATTTTTCAACTTCAGAATATTGTCTAAGAGTGTTTTACTCTTAAGTTTGTTTTATTACATTTTTAAATGAGATAATTCATTAGTGTATTTGTCACTCGATATAATTAATATAATGATTAAAATTAATATAATCAGTTGTGCCTTTGAAAAAATCAGCCTTGTTCCTTATATACTACACGTATCACATAGGTATAGAGTTTGACGGTTCGGATAAACCGTATCCGATTAAAATAACCGCGATTATAGTTTTGAAAGAATTAGTGACATCTGTGATCGGGAGTTAGCGCTACAGAGATGTTAATGTTCAATAAAAAGACAATATGGTTCTCAAAAAAACTATATCTGTCAATTGTCTTTTATTTTCACATTTATGTTATATTTGTATCACATTTATGCCATAAAGTTTGTATTATTACCATTGCTTCGGTATTTTTATCGAAAAATTAAATTTAAAACAACAGAAAAAACTGAAGGTAATTAATTATTTATATTTACTTTTTTTGTCGTGAAAATTATAATATTAATTTTTCGTTATTTAGACCATGGCACCCGAGCCCCTGTTTGGGAATATTTTAAGAATATTCCCTCTAACAATAAAAGAGAAACAAGAGCACAATGTGTAAAGTGTCTGGTTTTTATTTCAAATAGTGATGGAAGTACCGGTGCAATGTTAAATCATCTAAAACTGGTACACTCAATCAATTGTAAACGGGTTAAGGATGAATCTGGTTTTGCGGAGCAGAGCTCTAAAAAACCAAAGAAAACACGATGATACATTTTGTTAAACGACAAAATTTAAGTGAAATTGTTTCTAGATTGGCAGCTGAGGACGGAATAACAATTCGTGCAATTACAAATTCAAAATTTATAAGAACATATTTCAAACAGAGGATTTAACTTACCACAAAGTGGAAATGGGGTTATGCGACTTATTCATATCGAATTTGAAAATCGGAAAAAAGTAGTAAAACATTTAACGGAAATTAAAGAGTAATGGTTCGTAGACGAGGCGGATATACAAAAATAATTGAAGAACGCACGGAGTTTGATTATGTTTTTTAAACAATCGATAGTGAGAAACTCAATTTTTCAAAAGAAAATTATCGAGGAAATTGGGCACGAACTTGAACATCAGCTTGATGTAAAACACAGGTGAAACTCTATTGAATCTATGTTAGAAAAGCTCCACGTGACACCAATTTATTAACAGCAAAAGGGACGATGAATTTTCTGTTCAAAAAGTTGGACGAATGTAAAGACGAAATCTGTACTAAATTAAAATGTAATATCGGACGACGAATAAAAGAACGAGAAAACACTACTATTACTGATACACTTTAATGTTTCATTAATAATTCTATTAATCCACCAAAAATTGTTTTGCAATTTGCGTCTCACATGTTTGATAGACTTTTTGAATCATCTTCATCGCCATCATCAGGAGATCTCGATGTCGACCCAAATACACGAACTACGTTAAAGAATGAATTTTATACGGAAATTAATATTGTGACATGTGAAGTTCATAATCTTCAAGAAAACAGGACAAAGGCCTCAAAAATTTCAAAATTTATTTGAAGCGTTAACAACTATAAAACCATCATCAACCGAAGCTGAAAGAACGTTCTCTGTTCCGTCTCACTTTTGTGGTAAACTTCGAACCCGTTTGTCAGATTATTCTCTAAATTGTTAAGTTTTTCTAAAACATTTTTATAAAAATGAAAGTAAATAAAAAATTTTAAGAAATTTTTTGCAGTTTTTTTATTTTCATGTCTTTTTTTGCTTTTTAAAAGAATATCCTTATTCGAACGGTAAATCGTGGTTACTGAAGAATAGAAACCGGTATCCGCGGATATAAAATACCGAATAGATTGCAAACTCTACATACGTATATGTTATATGAGGATAAAAATTGTTCTTAGTCTTTAAATGAAATATACAAATACAATGGCTTAAGAATCCTGAATATGGAGACAGTTATAGGAGCAAATATTTTATATTTTATGAGATCTATAATTTGATACTATTGCAGCTTAATAAATGTTATTATTTGGTACCAAAATGGAGACATGACGACCTTCAATAATTAGATAAATTCCCTGTTTTTTCCATAGAGTTCTGTATGCTTTGCAACATTTTTATTAGTAGCTTGTCTTAATTGTAATGGGTGGTCTTTAGCTTGATAATGCGCCAAGTAACTGAAAAAGTTTGCTAAAATTTTATCAATATTAAACATGTGGAGGGCACATGGTTTTTATTTCGACTTATTTAATTTAACATGGTCCAGGTCTCTATAGATATTCTTATTATTCTACTAATAGCGAGTGTAGTTGTAAGGATTCAAGTTAAGATTTATGTACAGGATCAATTTTCTTTCGTTTTTATTGCACTGTCTTCCACAATATACCATCCTGTATAAATAATTAACATGTTTATGCCACATAGGATGACAAAGTTAAATTGATTTATAGGTTTAGCAACCGAAATAAATTTTATTTAATGATTGGAAATTTTAGCCTGATGATAACTCGAAAATACTCGAAAACGTTGCTCAAATTTTATCGATGTAAAACATTTGATTCAATATAGTTCACGATAATATAGATGTTCTTGAATTATAAAATATTCAAAGAAAATATCGTAATTAATATAAAAAGAAACATACCGATAATCGTCAAAATTAATTTACCAGCGAAGAAGTATTTACGCCACATATTAAACATTTCTATTCTTTTCAATGTTTTGCACGAATGAGAAGAGTGCGACTGAAGAATAAATATATTTAATCGGGTTTAGTGATTGTTTACCGTAATTTGTACGCGTAGAGAATATTTATCAGTTTGCTAAGTTAACGATATGTGAAAAAAATATATTATATATTATGAACAAGAGAATAGAAGATAATATGTTACTGAACGGTAGATAATATAAATATCTAGAAAATAGAAATGAAGACAAACTAATATGAAGAAAATGTTTGCGTATACAGGGCCGGAGCGCGGAAAAGTTTTCGCAGGAGCAAATATTTTTAGTACTTTTCTTTCAAATACTGAATTTCAGAAGTGTTTGAACATACCACATACAACAAAGATTAATCTGTTTAATGTTGGTAAATGATATTTACGAACAAAGCGGAATTTACAAATTAACATGTAATACATGTAAAGAAATATACATAGGGAAAACAAACACATTTCCGAACAAGATACAGAGAACACCAATCTGCTTTTAAACGTCCAGATATTTACCATTGCCATTTTGCAAACCATCTACTAAATAACTGTCATAATAATGAACCAATAGAAAAAAAAATAACAATACTAAAACAGAGTATAAAAGAACCACTCAACTGCAAATTCGATAGCATACTGGCTCCACTCACATTATTATATAAGCAAAACGAAGAAGAAATCCATAGATAGGCCACATTTTCAATAGAAATACATCCCGAATGACAACAGCAATCAATAGTCGCTTGAAAATGGCCGAAGGCCGAAATGCATCGCCAATTTAAAGAACAGTGTTTACGACGTTAGTTATAAATAAATAATAATTCAATATTGGAACAATCGAAGAAAAAATTCGTAGAGCTTTTACCCACCCCATTTTTAATATACTGGAAATCAGTAGTTTTACTAAGCTGTTTTAGTTGATTTATTGATTTATTTAGTATCAATCATGTTACCTTGTTACTAGACTAGTTCTGCACACATTTAATGTGAGAAATGTGTTGTTTTGTGTTTCAATAAAAAGAAAGAACTGGAAATTCCATGTAACTATAAAAAATTTAACTTAACATTCAAAAAATTATTTTTTTAGCGTAAACAGGTTTTTTTAACTAGAGGTTCTCGTAGTGACATCATTTAAAGAAGTACGTAGGTACTAAAAAAAATGGAATTAAACTAATTTCAGGCGTAAGACTTTTAACTCTGGGTTTTCGCAATAGTTTTAATATCAATTTTTCTTCATTAAGCCACTTCCAGTAATTTTTTTTTGTAAATATTGCGCCTAAATATCTCAAATTAGCCACACTAAAATTGTATAACTCGGTGAAATGAGGATTTTTAAGGTCTTTGGTCTGAGCGTGGTGGTCTGCTCAAGTGTATGAGCATATAAGAAACATTTTGCCAAATTTACATCCTCTGTGTGGTCCTGTGAGGACTAGAAACAGTCCATGTTTCACCCAAGATAACAAACCCACGTATATAAAACAAAGACTTTAACAAACTGAACTCCTAAAGAAACAATTCTTTGATATTCCATTAAACCTCTTCTCGGGTTATCAGTTTTCCATTCGAAGCTCATATCTTTTAATGCTGTGTGTAATGAAGACCTTCCGTCTTCAGATTTATTCTTTAATTCCAAAAGAACTGTACTTAATGTTTTTTGCTGACCTAACATCAACCTTAGAGCATTTAGTTTATGAAGAAAAGTTTATTGAATATAGACTAGTGCATGCGTTTTTTTCTTTTCATTAATCGTATTACAGTAATTGCTTTGAATCCAGATAACCGGTTACGATTTCCTAGTAGACGCTTTTTATTCGCGAGAACAGTTGCATTTACAAATATACAAAGGTCCTCTATTGTCACGTACTAATTCGAAATAATGAATTACTAACGAGTTGTTTTTATCCAAAGATAGTGGTTTCCGCATGTTGCAAGGACTTATATTACGATAATACAAACTAATGCAAAAACTCATAACATGATCAAAGAAAAAAAGAAAAGGTGTGTTCATTATTTCGAAAACTGCTTATAGACGTTTAACAGATTCAAATTGACTTAAAAAAGACCAGATAAAGGGTAGATGCATTTCTGGCATTGGTGATAAAGACTTCTTCAGTATCCTCGTCTTATGAGACCAACGCTTAACTACGTCACTACGTGACGCCACCAGGCTTCGCAAATCAATTTGAAAACTTATTAATATTATTTACATTACGCATCACTGTATGCCAACATTATTACTACGATTTTATGAAATTAAATGCAGTTTAAGAAGCAACCAACAGTGAGATAACCGTTGGTGGCAACGTATCGAAACACTTAGGTATATTCTGTTTTAGGAACATTGTTAATTAAAGTAACCGTTGAAATAAATGTAGATTTAGTTTTGCTTTTCTGCAGCATATACGTTTTCTGCAGCATAAATTGCTTAAAAATCCAGGTGAGGGTAGATGCGCTTTTGGTGGCATTTGGTGGAGCCAAATGCATTGGCATTTCTCGCATTTGGTGGAGCTTACCGTCAATACCCTCTACTTCACAAATTACTTCATTACACCCGCTTGCGAGGCCAGCGTTTAACAACTGCGTTACCACGTCGACTGTTCACACAATTTGAAAATATTCTATATAATGTGCATATGTAGCTTTGAATGCCTACGTTATTATACGATATTGGATATTTAAATGCAGTTTAAGAAGCTACTAACGGTGAGACAATTAATGAAGATGGACACAAATCTCGAACAATTAGGTATTTATGTATTTATGCTCATAACCTTAATTAACTCACCTTATCCATTCCTTTATTAAATCATCCCTGGTATTAGTTATTTGCACTATTCCATACGTTGAAATAAATTATTATTCCAAATATTTAATTTCAACGTATGGAATAGTGCAAATAACTAATACCAGAGATGATTTAATAAAGAGATGGATAGGGCGAGTTAATTAAGGTTATAAGCATAAATACATAAATACCTAATTGTTCGGATTTGTGTCCATATTCATAACTTGTCTCACCGTTAGTAGCTTCTTAAAACTGCTTTTAAATATCATATAATAACGTAGACATTCAATGCTACATATGCATATTATATAGAATATATATTTTATAAATGGCATATTATATTTTCAAATTGTTTACACCGTCTTGGTGGTAACTCAGTTATTAAAGGCTGGCCTCGCAAGCGGGTGTAGTGATGTACTTTGCGAAGTAGAGGGTATTGACGAAGGCTCGACCAAAATTCAGAAATGCGCGCATCTACCCTTAGCTGGACTTTTAAAGCAATTTGAATATCTTAAAAACGTCTATAAGCTTTTTTCGAAGAAATTAACACATCAATTTTTCAACCAATCATATATGCTGCATAAAAGCAATACTAACATCTACATTTATTTCAAGGTATGGAGTAGTGCAAATAACTAATACTACAGATGATTTAATAAAGGGATGGAGTCTATAAGCAGTTTTCGAAGAAATGAACACATACATTTTTAAAGTAACCCTATCCACCACATCTCTAGTACAAGCCGTTCGCGCTCACTCCGCAGTTTATGTTTAATTAAGAATATAGCTAGTATTACTTTCAAGTCGTATAACTATTTGTGAAATAGGTGTGTTAATTATTTTGGAAACTGCCTATAGACGTTTAAGAGATTCAAATTGACTTAAAAAACCAGGTAAGGGTAGATGCATTTCTGGACTTAGTGGTAAACCTTCTTCAGTACCTTCTGCTTTTCACATAACATGATTGCATCGGCTTATGCGACCAGCTAACTACGCTGAAGAAGGCATACCACAATGCCAGAAATGCATCTACCCTTACCTGGTCTGTTTTAGGCCAATTTGAAATTCTTAAACGTCGATAGGCAGTTTTCGAAATAATGAACACCTATTTCACAAATAGTTATACAGATTAAAAGTAACACTATCTATATTCTTAATTTAAAAAAAAGGGGGGCGGGGGCGGAACTAATAATACAAACTAAATGATTAAAGGAATTAACAAATATTTATATGAAATAAATGAAAATTTGAATATTAAAACCGAAAAGAAAGTCAAGAAAGTTCCGAAAAGAAACTTCGTACAAGAAAATTGTCTTATTTTTCTTTATTTATTTATAGTCGGCATATTTCGCGGTATAGACCCATTACAGTTAGATATAAGAAAGTTCAATAGATGACTCATTACCGATAGATGACTTCTTCTTCTTCTTCAACAAGATTTGGTTTTGGATTCTTATCCTTCAACCATTATTATTCCTATAAGATATAATATGGTAGTGTTTTGCTTGGTTTAACTTGGTTTTGACAAGTTTATTCCAATATGATATAATCTAGTCTTAGATTTTTGTTCATTAAACTTTGTTTTGACAACCACTATTATTCGGTCATATTTTATAGACATCAAGCAATTGCATCAAGATGACAATTCAATGAAAGCGAGTGACTTCTTCTTCTTCTTCTTCTTCAACAACAACAAGTTGTGGATTTGGATTTTGATCCTTCAATCAATATTATTCCAATATGATATAATCTAGTTTTAGTGTTTTAGTTGATTAAACTTTGTTTAGATAACCATTATTATTCACAGTCATTTTTATAGACATCAAGCAGGCACCATTTAATATCAAATATTCAATCAAAAGCCAAAAAATTTCTATTTCATCAATAATCCTTCCAAATAGCAACTATTGTTCAGCTTCAATTATTCAGATATATCTGTTACCAAAAAACGCGAAATTCCTAGTATTTACTAACCATTTCGAATATTTTTTATAAATTTTAGTGGTGGCAAAAACTAGCGATTTTGCGACAAAGGAAATAAATTGGTTCTAGTTCAATTTTCTGCGACAAATCGCAAGAAAAGTACATATATCTATTAATGTCAGACCAAAGACCAAAGACTCTTGTTAGCAGTTTCTCCAACAAAAATATCAATGATTTTAACTTAAGTCTTTCACTTGCAAATTGGGACAACAATTTTGTAACAGATAACATCAATGTAGCTTTTAGTGAATTTTACTAAATTTTTACCAATATATTCAATAACTCTTTTTTTTACAAAACTATAAGGAATGTTTAGAATAGAGCAAAAGATCAAAATTATATATTATCACGTGAACTTCTTGAATTAAGAAATAAAGTATCCTTTCTGTATGACATGAGTCAAACCTTTCCTCAATTTAAGAATGATTTTCAACACTGGAATAATCTCTAGCATGCAAAATTGAAAGAGACAAAGTGTGGCAACAATGATAGAATTGCTTTCAATTCTGTTGATGAAGGAAAGAAAATATGGGATATTATATACAGAATTCAAGGTAAAGACAATAGCATAAGAATTCCTAAGTTATATGACGAGAATGATGCAGCCTTCGGTGAAAAAACTGTTTGCAATAAGCTGAATGAATTTTTTGTTAATATCTCTAATATTTCTACTTTTGTTACCGAAAAAACAGTGATTTTATTAGTGAGTATGTGCCATTTATTGAAAATCCTTTTTTTGTGATTCCTGTTTCTAGATCGGAGATAGTTGATGCTGTTTGCAAACTTAAGAACAGTACGTCCTCTGGGAATGACTGTATGTTTAATTACTTATTAAAATCCTCCATACATAGCTTAATTGAACCATTATTATTTTTATTTAACATGTATTTTCCCTGGTATTTGTCCAGATGTACTAAAGAAAGCTATTATTCTTCCTTTATTCAAAAAAGGGAATGTTGATAAGTTATTCGCAAAGAGTCAACATGGGTTTCGTAGCGGCTAGTCTGTAAACATTGCCGAGCTCACAGAGATTGTGCTTGGTGCCCTTGATAATAAAAAAAATTGCACTCGGTTTGTTTGTGGAATTGTCGAAGGCCTTCGTCTCTGTGAATCATGACCTTTTATTAGTTAAACTAAGCCGTTATGGAATACGTGATCTTGCCTTAAAGTAGTTTATGTCGTACTTGGATGGAAGATCTCGAAAGGTAATATTCAGTGCGAATGGCCAATCACTATTTTCTAGGAAGTCTCCATCAACGTCTGTTATAACGTATGCTGATGATTCCAACTTTATCATTACTCGTCGATCCGAAAATTAGGTGTCCCATCAGCTGCGACATACTTATAATTTAGTTTTACGAATTAGAGGTCTGATTGCAATATGCTGAAGATAAATAAAGATAAAACAAGTTATGTTGTTTTAAAAACTGGCCGTTGTCATAGGAATGTTACAGTTAGTATAGTTAAAATTGATTGTAATTGTATCAAACTCTTGGGTATATATGTTGACAAAATATTCGTTGCCACTCCCATTTTTACATTGTGTGTACTAAATTGAGCAAATATTGTTACTCGCTGAAGGTTGCTTCATTTTATTGTAGCTCACATATACTTAAAACGCTGTAGTTTGGAAATTTTTATTCTGAGATGTTTTACGGGCTTATGTTTTGGGGTAGTGCAGCACACTATCAATCTGCTAGGATATTTACTCTTCAAAAAAGAGCAATACGCACTAATTTTTATTTGAGGGGTAGAGAGAGCTGTCGATCTATTTTCAGGACACAAGGGATGCTGACATTTTATGGTGCATACATATTTAATGTTCTGTTATACGTTTCAAAAATTTTCATCGCTTAGCACTAAATCTAACCACTCTCATAAATATTCTACAAGAAATAAAAACCTATTGTTTTATCTACAACAAACTTTCACTATATGAAAGTGGTGTTTTTTATCGTGGATGCCTGCTGTTCAATGCTCTTCCTGGTCACATAAAAAAATTCTAGTTCTTGACTATTCAAGAAAACGTTAGGACAATTCATTATAAGTTATTCAATTCCTTATTCAGTTCCTTATTCAGAATTTTGTAGCTTCTGTAAGATGCATAAGCATCATGTTATTGATGATTAGTGTTTCTTGATAATGTCGGGTTCAGTTCATTGCGGGACTTAACATTAAAAGTGACTTTAAAAAACCTTAAAAGTGAAGGTTTTTATGAGAGCGTATAGTTAACATTTATTGTGTCGAAATTCTAACTGGATTTTAAATCTTGTGTTTATTACTTTGTTTTATACATGTATTTATCTGTTATTTTTTTATACTTGTATTTATCTGTTTTTTTTTGTTGTTTATCTGACATAGGCTTAATGTATATACTGTAGATACAACTTACAATCTATTCACTTTGTTGATAATGTAATTGACGTTTATACTTGACAGACGCACCTGAAGGTTTTGGTGTATATATTAACGATTAACGTGTTTTCTAATTTATTTTTAAGGTTATTTGCATAAAAATAATTTTAATTTAATTCAAGTTTATTTTTTATAAGTTTGTATTTAATTTTTATTTCATAGTTGTACAATTTAATTGCATTTGTTTATTTAAATAAATAATATTTTTTTAAATTCAGTTTTTTTTTTAATTTAGTGTAAACTTTCTTTGAGATTTTAAATAATGAATAATGCGTTTATAAACTATTACAAGTCGTATTTAAATTGAGGGAAGAGACGAGCAATTCTTGACTTAATATTTCGCACAGTAATACAATGAATTACAATACATGATTTCGTCGCTAGTCTGAGAATTACGTAGCGATTTTGCGATAAAAATATGTAGCGAAATCGCGAGTCTATGAACTAAGTTTTAGTCGATGCGCACACGAGTGACTTTTATCGCGCAATAATTTATGAACTATTTTACATTCAGTGGAGATGAGTACACGAGGCGTCGCGACAGTAGAGTGACTTTTATGTTGCGTGGCCAGGCAACTTCTCCGCTACGAAACTGTCGCTCTCACATGTGCACATGGGTGACTTTTTGTCACTACAAGAAAAAGGTGTTGAGAGGTTGTAATCATAATAAATGTCAATATTTGTCAGAACAAAGTATTTATGTATTCAACATTTATTTACGTTTCGATTATGTTTATATGCTTCGTCAGAATATAAATATATTTGTTCTAAAAATGTAAAAAACTTAATAAAATACATTTTAAAATAAAATTTGAAATATTAAAACGATGAAAAAGATATTTATTATATAACATCAATTTGAAATAATTTTTTTAAATTTTAAATCAAGAATAATACCTTTCTAATTGTATTGCGTTGTACATTTATTCAAATTTAACTTATTAAAATATTATTTCATACAGTTATTGGGTTTGTAATATTTTGCTAATTTCGTTAGTTTTATAATATGCTTATAATTTTTTGGTATTATTTAATTTTAATAAATTGTTACAAATTTTTGATAAATTTTGGATGTCTTTCATTGTTTATGCTGTTTGTGTCAATAAAACAATAAAATAGACATCCAAAATTTATAACAATATATTAAAATAAAATGATATGAAAATGTTTTAAACATAATGAAATGAACGAAATTACCAAAATATTAAAAACACGGAAACTATATAAAATAATATTTTAATTAGATAAATTTGCATAAATGTACAACAAAAACCAAATAGGAAGGTATTATTGTTGATTAAAAAACAATTCATGTCAAATTGATGTTAACCTTTGTCATTTTAATATTTCAAATGTTATTTTCAAAAGTATTTTATTAAGTTTTTTAAAACAAATATATTTATAATCTGATAAAAATTTTATTTCATCTCAGACCAAAAAAATTAATAATTTATATCAAAGAAATAATTCGTTGGCGTACACGAATTTTGCGAGTAGACTGCCACGAAACTGTTGCGTGACAAAAAGTCGCTCGTGGGCGCCTAGCCTTAGACTAGATTATATCATATTCGAATAATAATGGTGGAAGGATAAAAATTTAAAACGAAAACTTGATATTGAATAAAAAGAAGAAGAAGAAGTCACTCGCTCTCATTAAATTGTCATCTTGACTGCCTCGGAACTTACTTGACTTTATTTTCGGTTTGAATATTCAAATTTCCATTTATATCATATAATAGTTTCATTATTTAGTTTGTGTTCGTAGTTCTTTTCTTTTTGTTCGTGTGATTAGTTAATATTATAGTAATATAAATAAGTTCTTGCAACATGCCGAAACCACTATCTTCAGATAAAAAACAACTTGTTAGTAATTCAGTACATTATTTCGAATTGGAACGTGATAATTGAGGACCTCTGTTCAGTGGCGTAACTACCGGTGTGGCATGTGTGCAAAACACATGGGCGCGGTCTCAAAAGGGTCACGGAACAATATTCTCGTAGAAAGAAACTGAAACCGCATTTATTAAAAGATTATTTCGGGAGCGGAGCTACAAAACACAACAATATTCATATTTTATTCTGATACAAAGAAAGGCGGTCGCTATTACAAGACTTGGCACTTGTTAATGTTATTATAATTTTTCGCGCCGCCTACTTTGTTTTGTTTTACAGACTTCTTCCTATGTTCCAGAAAATAAATACTTGTGAGCGTAACAACTGCTTTTTTGTACCTAAAATTAATAAATTAATATAGTTATCAATACCACGTATCATAATTCTGATAAAAACATTAATATTTTAATTATTTTATTTCGTTTGGGGCCCGGCAAAATTATCGCACACAGGCCCGTGGCTAGGTTGTTATGCCACTGTCTCTGTTACCAAATACATGGTACAACAGGTATTTAGTCTAACTTTTAAGTTTTGTAGAAATCTATATTTTAATGATAAAATAAAGATATAGGTATATATAACACTTAAAATGTTTACTATTGGTTACTTAACAGACTCATTCACACAGTATAACTAGACCCACATATATCAAATCAAACATTTATTGTGTAATAACTTTTAAATATGATGATATATATTATAATTTAGAAACCGTAAATAAAGCACCTGTGTATTTTATGGCAGAAGTAAGCAAATCAGACCCTTAGCAATAAACGTTATTCAGTTCTGTAATGGTGTGCGCTGGTTACACTCTTGTAAAAGGCACTAAATTACAAAGTTATTACGACAGCGAAGATCTTCGTAGCGATATGATGTTGCTTTAATTAATCTAAAATATATAACGTGCATATTCAGTGTCGCCAAATGAACTGGAGTTACAGTTAATAGAGCTACCTCTTATCAATATCCCCGGATGAATCCAAGCCAACTGAATTTCTCGGCGCTATCTATCACGTACAAACGAACTTAAAACTCATATCTGGACTCAAGAAGGAGATATTCATCGAGTCAAATGTAAACTCAACTAACTGAACTAAGGATTAGTTTACATACACGTATAATTCGAACACATTCACATAATAAAAGTGAAATAGACCTTAGAACGTGGTTTCATTTCTGTATTTAGGTTATAGATGTTAGGTATTTTACTTGCGATCTGTTTTCCAGAATTTTTATTAACTATACAGGGTGAATCATTAATACCTCAAAGCTCTATATACTCATTATTATAATAGATATCGCAGTGCTGTTACAATAATAATGACCTTTATTGGCATAACTTATTTACATATCAGATAAAAAAAAACTATATCAATCAAAATTGTTACAAATAATATACACAATGACTTATTTATTTACATTTTTCTACAAACATAAAATAAATTCTTCTTAATTCCACTTTGGCGAAGAAAAAGCTCTATTCCATTGTCCTCTCTTTCCCCCCCCCCACCGTACCCCCTCCCCCTTCTTACCCCTCTCACATCACCCTTCTTTTTTCCATTCCCC
>WYDF02280484.1:0-17167 GCA_009867245.2 Adranes taylori | reverse complement strand
TGAAACTTTTCGACAAAATGGACCCAAAAGTTAGCAAAACGAAAAACACCATGTATATATGTTAAATTGTGATTTTGCTAAAAAATATTTCAAACAAAATCAAGGGGCCTTTATGTGGCCTATAAAATAAAGTTTAATCGGATGTCCTATCTTTTATCGTTCCTGGATATTTGAAAAAGTTTGTTAGGCTTCAAAAGTGGCAACACCGCTTTCTATACAATTTGGCAACATGGGACTTTGATGTGACAGCGTACTGTGCGATACCGTATAAGTATGCGTGTTAAAACGTACCTGATTGGATTTACATTAGTCATGGCGATAGGAATTACAAAAAGTAGGTTACAGATTAATACATTAGGATTGCAACTTACCGACGAATGCAACTTACCACAAGAAAGGGTAAAGTAGTGAGAGATATTGATCGTAATCTTGATAGGAAATTAGCTGGTCAAAGAAAGTAATAAAAGACATACTGAAATAAAAAACAATCGGCCATACGAAATTTTAAATTGCAAGGTGAATTCTTACAGTGACCAAGCGTAGCGGGTGCGGTCCGCCACTTTATGAGACGGCACTATTTCACAATAAAACATAATATCTTGCAATCTGAATTTAAAATTAATTTGAACCATTCCTTTTCATGTTTATGTTGCATCTACAATTTGGATCGATTAAAATAAACTTTTTAATCTTCATATACTTATTATAAGTCACAAAGTAAGTGAATTAGTGAATTAGTACAACAACTATAAACAAGATATTTAATCCGAGTAATTCCCTTCTTTAAATGAGTGTAGTCGTCTCGTTCGTTCAAGCTTTGCGGTAATTCCCCGTGTTTCATTTTGTGCTCGGATTGAATACTGTTAATTATTTTTATTGTGTATGTAATCCAGCAAAAATAACACTTGCAACATCAATCGTCCAATTCACATTGACTTAATTAACCTGCTGGAATTCATAATTTTCTTCAAGTGCATGTTGTGATTTGTTATTGTTAAATGATTGAACTTTGTCGAAAAATTGTATGTAATATATATATCCCTAAACTATCCCTGTACAATCCCTGAAATAGTTCGGATTGTAGATGATCATTAATTAGTAAATAGAATGATAAAATAATTAGCGTCGTAGGTAGTAACGCGGTCCTCGGGAATTAAGTAAAATTTATTATGTTAAATGAAGCGACAATAAGTCTAGGGTAAATAGATAGTAATGGGATTAATGGTTAAAGTAAAGTAGAACCAATCGTGAAATAATTCATTTAAGATAACTGCGCATAAATAAAAGTAGTTTGAAGACTTCAACTTTTTGTGTTGAAACTTCAAGAAAGCTATAAGTAATTACATTATCATTATTTTTTGTATTGGAGATTTAAACTGTTAGCTATTAAAAGCTATTTGTGTAAGTAATTTTAAGCTTTGATCAACCTATTGATTTATTTATTGAGGCACTATTTGGTTGAATACATTTATTTTTTTAAGCTAAACGGCCTTTGAATTTGCTCACACTTCACATAAATTTGATAGTGCGTAAATAGAACTAAATACGATTTTATATAATTAAGGTACCTAGCTAAGCTATCAGCTGACTACGCCAATAGGATTACTAAGTTTATATGATCCCAAACTATGGGCTAGAGTCGGGTACGGACTTGTAGCGTTAACCCGTCTTTGTCCCATAATATCAAAGGTATAACTAAAACCACAAGCGACACTATATTGTTTTGTTTTAGCATCAAAAATGAAAAGAGAAAAAGAAAGCGGAGCTGCTTACCATAATAAGAGAAGAGCTGAGGAAGAAAATATTAGCTGTGAAAAATTATGTTCCTGAGACGTCAAGTTCTATGTTGGGCTTAAATTCAACAAAGGTTATTGCTGCTTCAACCCCAGAACAAACTGAAAAAGAACAAGATCTTGATACTGTTGATCTGGTACTTGTTACTAACGTTGACATCGTTCTTGAAGATCAAATTCCAATAACATCTACTCAATTAGACCCTGCATCTGATGTATATAAATGGATCTGGATAGCTTAGAGACAGAGACTGATAGAGCATCGGTATCGTCTGCTGCCCTATACCGAAACTTACTCCATATTGGAACATGATCTGATCATATAGATGAAAATATGCGATTGTTGTTCATTCAGAAAGAGCAGTAACACCAAAAGGAGACACAAGGCGGTTTACCCGGGAATGGTTTTACCGCACATTGACCAGCGGCGAAAACGTTTTACGTAGTTGGATGGCTTATTCACTTTCCAAAGCATCATTATTTTGCTTTTGCTGTCATTTATTTCAGAACGTAAACACTCAGAATGGATTTAATACTTGGTGGAAACTGAATCATGTTTCAAATCACGAATCAGGTGCACTACATAAACACAATTATTGCAAATGGAAGAAGTTAGAGACCAGAATTAAAAAAAGACAGACTATTGATAAGAAAGAATAAAACCTTGTGGCAAAAGGAAACAAAACAAGACAAAATTCTTATCAGAATATTTGATATTATAAGATTCCTTACGAAACTAAATTTGACCCTATGTGGTCATAGAGAAACCGATACCAGCGTTAATAGAGGCAACTTTTTAGAATTGGTGCATTTTATTGTAAAGTACGATCCTGTACTTCATGTACATCTTGTAGGGTCTAAAATGTATAGCCAAATTTCAGTTACTTATATGTCACCCAAAATACAAAACGAATTTATTACAATTTTGGGAGATATAGTTCGCCAACATTTCATCAAGCAAGCACAAAAGTTCAAATATGTATTATTCGATTATATTTGACAGCACTCCGGATGTTTCTCATAAAGACCAAACAAGATAAATATTAAGATATATTGTGATTGAAAATCAGGAAGTGCAAGTAGTAGTATCTTTTATAGATTTTATTGAAACAAAAAATAAAAGTGCTGAAGGAATTTCAAACATGATTTTGAGCAAACTTGAAGCTGATGGTCTCGACATAATGAACTGTAGAGACCAAGGGTGTGATAATGCTGTTGTAATGGCTGGAAAGCATTCAGGAGTTCAGCAAAGAATAAAAGAAATATATCCCAAAATCGAATTCGTGCCTTGATGAAACCATTCGTTAAACCTGGTTTGTTTACATGATGCCTCAGTTGAGGCAAATTGAGTAACTTTTTTCGGAACATTAGAAAATTGCAATTCATTTTTTTTTCAATGTCCACACATTGTTGGAATGTTCCAATAGTAACTACAGGAAAAAGTTTAAAAAGAGTTCAGGCTATGTAGTGGAGCGCAAAAGGTGATGCAGTAAATATGATACGGCATCATTATAAAGACATTTTGGTCACTCTGGAAAAACTGACAGAGACAGATGAAAGTCTAAACACGAGAACAAAAGCAGGAACTTTGATAGTTACAATGCAGGCATTTTTCTTTCTTTGCTTCTTGGGGCTCTAGCAACCTGTGCTACATGGTGTGAACGATGTGACAAAAATATTTACAAACAAAAATACTGACAAAAGTATTCATAAAACTGTGCAGAAAGTAAATGCTTTTCAGACGATACTAGTAGAGAAACGCGAAGAATTTACAGACGGCGCTATAAGTTGTGCAAAAAATATATGGGAAAACCTTGGCATTTTCATGGAATCTCAGAGCCGCAAAACGAGGAGGCAGAGATGCTAACTTGTCGTATGAAAATGAGTTGAAACGTAAGTTGTTTTCTTCACAGGAAAAATAAATAATTTAATTAATGAGGGCGCACTTGGATTATTACAATTTATTGTGAAATTCAAGCTGGAAGATACTCTGTCCGATCAAAATTGAAGTTGATCAAAAATTATTTAAGATCAATCATAAGTACTTTAAGGCTAACCAATCTGGATATCTTGTCTACTGAGCAAGAAGTATGTGATGCTATAGACATTGATAGTTCAATAGAAGACTTTGGTCTAAGAAAAAGTAGAAAAATAAAAGTGTTATTTCAAATTCTTTTTATTTTTTAATAAAAATGCATATTGTAATAGTATCATTCGAGTTCTAATTGGAATTTAATTTGTGTTTATATTCTATTCGCTTTATTCGTAATGTTTTAAATTTATGTACTAATAACTTCATTTTGTCGACGCATACCATAAATGTTGTGTTTATATCAATAAATGGCATAAACGGCATCAATAAATGGCGTAAGAATTGTTGTAACAAATGTGTTTATTTATATTCTATTCAATACAAATTAACATTTTTGACGTGAAGATCTTTAAAATTTCTGTTAATTTTGGAGCCTTTTTGATTTAAATACTTAAATAAGGGAGGCAGCAAATTTGACCTACGCCCAGGGCGGCTGAAACGCACGTCACACCACTAAATTCCTGTCATTCAGTGTTTTGAAAATAAAATCATTAATTAAATTAAACTAAAATTAATAAAATGAACTCTCAATTACCGTACACATATGTTACATTTGTGACGCAACAAATTTAGGAAATGTGTGACACAGGTGGAAATACCATTTGTTTTAAGCTTTCAATTTTTTTTCAACCAATTAGCAATGGCTCTAAAACTAACTTTTCAAAAAGAAAATAAAATTTTGTGAACTTATAGTAGTATTACAGAAAATAAACTTGGTTTTTACACCGATCTATTTTCTTTATCCAGAGCTGAGATATTTCTTGGTTAGTTTTAAGTTAGCTGTTTCTATAGTATGTCTAAGATATCTCTAACACTACTTGATTTTCCTACTACACTAGGTACTAATGTAGTATATAAAAGATAAACAATCCAAATTCCGAAAGAATACAAATTCTACTTTTTATAATTACTCAATTAAAAAAAATCTAATAATTGTGGCTTGTTGAACGCACTACTTGGTTTATTAAATTTAGTACAGGAATATCTTTATATGTTTATATTTATATTATTAACAAATTATCAGAAGAATAGTATCCTGCAATTTCTTTGCTCAAGCAAAACTTTTCACAAACAATTTGTTTATAAATTATCGTCCTAATTACAAATACTTGTGTAAAATTAATAGAATAAATAATTACTCTTACATTTGAATTTTTCATCCTTCAGACTTTCGATACGCCTCCTCTGCATTCGTTTCGGACTATCGCATCGGGCTCCTGATGTTTCAATCGGATTCCTATGAAGGTACTCCGCAAGCCAACGTAAATTACAATCACAGATGAACGGATTACGGGCCAAATGTCTAATTCAAAGTCATATGAAATAAAAATTAATTTCACGTAGTGGTAAGTTTCAATATTTTTTTCAATGCATTAACTTAAATTGTTTGCAAAATTAACGAGTTAATACTTCAGGATTCGATAATTAAATTATAAGTTTATTAGATTTATATTGTGAACAAAATCAATGGAAGAGTAAAAATGAATAAGGGGCTTCTACAAGCTAGGCTCAACGTACTAGGTGTTACGTACCTGTGATAATTTTTTCTATATGTTCAGGGTCGAAATAGGGGTATAATAATAATAATAAGATCTTTACTTCAAGACTATTTATAATTTTCAATGCCTTCTGACAACTTTTATTGAATTTAGGGATAAAGACGTTATTCCTAAATTGCAATTTACATTAATAAAACAAATTAACTCCTTCACACACGGGGTGGGAGAACATATAGTTATAGCAATTGATTCTGTGATTAGTTCCGTAATGAGGTCTTGTAGTTCTTATTTGGTGTTCCAAAGTAGATTATCGTCTAGATAAATTTGGGTTATATAGCTATTTACAAACAAGATTCGACGACAATTACATACTTCAAGGTACGAATTTTGAAAACTGATCGCTTTTTGAAAACTGATAACGATAAACTTTTTAATGCATTATGTAGAGAATTCCATTTCTTTGCTAGATTATAAGAAAAGGAACGTCTAAAGACATCCGTAACATGACTTGGTGGCATTATATTACTTCGGCGTTATATTAATCTTATGTTAATTTTCAGTTTGGACCAACTTGCAAGCTTCCTCTTGCTAGAAATGTTTTCATACTTGCGTAGTTCATATAAAAGTCTTAAACCACTATTTTGAATTTTCTGAATTCTCTGATTAGCAGTTTGTCTGTGATGGTATGGAATAATTGAAGGTATCGTAATAATTGAAAATTGACAGAGCCAAAGACTGGTAGGGGATTAGATTTGTTTCCATACTTAAAAAGTCTTTGAAGTTACAAAGTGATCTCAGCCTATATTTTTTTTTTGTAAAATACAAACATGAGTGTATACAGGATGTAGTTTTAGAAACTTTCCGGTTCTTTGTCTCCAAAACAGATCTACAACCTTTTTCCCAAGTTGCTGTATCTACGTATTGTTCAAATGTCAAGCGGTGTACAAAATAAGTATACAATATGTCCAATGACTGCCTTCTGACAAGATTTATTTATATGATTTCAGATGTAGTTTGAAGCGATGTTTATTTTTATAAAAAAATTCAGCGTTAGTTTTCGAGGGGTTTAGTGTCAATGCATGTAGTGCTGAGTATTCAAATATGCTTTTCAGACCTTTATTTATTCCGAGACATGCGTTAGTCAGATTGTTAGCTATGAATAAAGTGTATGGCTGAGTATTGTCTACATAAAATTGGATTTTATATAGCTCGAGTACATGAGGAAGATTGCAAGTATATATTACAGAGAGCAATGGCTCTAAGATGAAACTTGTGGGATTTCCAAATTGAACCGAAGTTTTTCAGGCATGTTATTGTATATAGTGACTATTTGCCTACTGGTTAAATAGGAAGGTGAACAGCTGTATCATCAAGCCCAATGTCATGTAATATCTATGTAGCTAATAAAATCAAATGCCTTGGAATAATCAAGCAAGATCAGTATATGGTAACGATGCGTATATGGTAACGAATGGTAACGATGCAATGCGGAACCGGGATATGTGCATGACCTCAATATATATTCTGGAAGAGATAATACTGAAGGACAAATCACTACTACCTTAGGAGAAAACTTGTAAAGTCACTGATCTGTACAATCTGAAAGCCAAGAATAACTTTTGTATTAGGTCGCTTTTGGACAACATTCCCTATTCTGCTGTAGAAACTTGTATCATTTCACGTAAACATTTGCCAATGTTTGATGGGGAAATAGCAGCAAAATGAGTCTTATGTTATAATGTGGGCATATTAGGCGTAAAGTGAGAAGACAGCAAAGAGATGTTGTGATCACAAATTTTACGAATTGTGATGTAAAAAATGCAACTTGAAATCAAATGGTTGGTCAGAAAAAAGTAGTACAATGCTGAGAACCAACTATGCTCTCTATAATAAACTTCTGGATGGAGTGGTCTTATAAGATCGAAAAGTAGCTTGTTATTCCTTTGATCAAAAATTGCAGAAATGATGGAAATAGGTCTTCTATAAATCGAATGAGGCATAAAATAATTATAGGGATTTGAAATACGACATAAAAAATTAGCGAAAGGGTTAAATGGGAAGAATAGAATATACGCAACAATATTTAAAATGCCACCAATGGCAGCCTCTGATTTCTCTTTGTTTTGTAACTAATGTTCCACTTCGATTCATATATTCTTTACCTGATACTATGTAACCGCTGTTTTCCTTAAGTAGAAACTAGCGGTTGTATACAAAAAATTCAGAAGAAGATACTTTCTATCTGTCGTGGAGGTTTACTAAGCAAATTAGAGTCGGTGAATTGGAAACTCAGTGTAGAAATTATCTTAGCAATTTTAGTTTTTTGGAGCAGTGCTGTCGCTCTGTCAATAGACAGAATAATGCATGTACTAAGGGCTTATACCTAAGTTATAAGGCATAAGTAATTAACTGCTGTTACAGGCTTGTTTCCTCTGTACATTATGTCAAATATTGTACGTAATCAGTCAATTATGTCTTTGGTAGGCTTGAGTTTTAACAGCGAATATCAGTAAAAACGCTTGGTTAAGAAACATTTTATTAACTTCCTGGTACACGCTTCGGTTGATAACACTTAAATTCCAGTTAATTTGAAGGGATATTTGTGAGCCTAAAATGTTTCTTTACATTGCTTACGTGCTTAAGGAGAAATCGTTTCAATATGCTCATTTCCCTATTATTGTAGATGGCTTATTTGTGCGATTTAAATATTTATTTTGTATAAATTTAATTATTTCTTAAAACAATTGACTGGAAATTTAGTAAAGGAAGATGAGGTTAGACTGAAAACGTCAGATTAGTGAGGTAGTTAATACGCTTTCTAGACTTGTAACTTATATCCTGCCGTTATGAATTTAGATGTTGAGTTTATAGGATGCAGAGGGCGCTTTGGCTTACTTTAGCGCGAGGACATTGTTTGATCGTTTGTGTGAGGCATTTAATTAGTCATTGTGATATTAATAGGGTTGTAGTAAGATGATGTGGTATTTGTGCTGCGAGGAAATATAAGTGCTTGGCGGAGGAGACGCAGTATCTTACACCTAAATTTTGTGAGAAAAAAATATTAGAACTGTACGGTTCCATTAAGAGATTATTTCATTAGTTGTCGCTGAGTGCGGACGGCCTACTTAAGTAAAGTAATTCGTTGAGGCTTTTTAATTATGGAAATTTGTTATAAAGGAATTGGTTTCCTGTTTATCGATTTTTCCTTTAAGTCGGGGCAATGATTCAATATTTCTCGTATTTCTGGACCAGTGTTCCAAAATATTATCCGATTAGTTGCTGGAGTACGTCACTGCTGGTTAACCTATAGGAATTAGGGCTTAGATTCATTTTGGAGAAGCCGGATAATGCACTCTCCTCCATTTAATTGTGTCTAACACACGTCAATTTTTGGCTGCCACAAATTAATTTTTATTTGCCAAATCTTTGTAAAGTGAAATGTTTTTGTTATAATTGTAAGAAAACGGGGATTGGTTTTGACACTAGGCCACTTGGCGCCATTGGCTAGTTAAGCCAATGGCGCCGGGTAAAAAATTGAGATTTATTGTTTATCAAACGTGGTGCTTGGTGCGTGTCGCCATCTTAGAACCCTGCAAGTAGTCGTATATACGAGTATTGTATGTCCTCGCCGACGACGACATAAAGCCGATGTTTGAGACTTTCCAACTTCTAGTTGCACCATATGTGCAGTTGCACCTCCAGCCAGCTGGCGGGTTCATCGTGGAAACATTGGTGGACAAGTATCTTTTTGCGTAAACTTATAACTCTCCTTTTTGCATAATTGTTTTGCACATAACGCCGTTGAAGCATTGTATAGAGTATAATATTTGAAATTTGGATTTTGAAATAACTTAACAGATCTTGTTATGAATCAGTAAGATTTATACTGATTCTATATATTTCACTGCGGTAGATAGTGTGAATTTGTAATCAAGGGAGGTTTCATAACAATAAAGGATTTCAGTCAATTTGGGAATTGTGAGCAAGGAGGGTTTCATGTTATTATAGGATTTTAGTAATCAAAGGGGGTTTAATATTTTTTTTTATTGTAATTAATGTTCATAGTAGACATATTCATTACATATTTATAACATTTAAAAAGCATGTGCCGGTGTTAAATATTTAAACTATAAGTATATATATATATATATATATATATATATATATAATATACCCATCTATACTATTTAGTCTATTTCTATTTAATCACTGATAACTCTAAAACCTATTGATATCACTAGTACACTAAATCACTACCTGAATAAAACTATATTGCATCTTCTTGAATTGCGTTACCTATATGGCATCTTCCATGTTGTTTCTGATAAAGTTTTTTATTTGTTTCTTAAATCTCTGTGACCCTGTTATTGCTTGTGTCCTCTTTGGTAGCGCCTTAACGCTTAAAACGCTATTCATTATTGTTTTTTTTCCGCGTTTGTGGTTATTTGCCTCTTGTGTGTATCGTATTTAATTCTGGTGGATTTTGGGTCGTTGTAATGTTATTTTTAATTTTTTGTGCTAGTTTATATATTTCCATATCCCTGATTCGCGTTATGTGGAATTTGTTTACATCTTTGTAGAGCTTCTTTGTTCTTGAATACCTAGCAATGTTTTTTGTAGAGTACTTTCACTGTTTTATTTTGTGTCCTTAGTATTTGTTTTAATGATATACTTCCACATTTAGTCTATATTGTAATTAGGTATTGTATGTATAGTAGGCTGTATGCGTTGTATATTATATCATTAAGTTCGTTACTGAATCGACATCTTCTTAATGCTCCTGCCAGAGGTTTTATTTTATTTTCTATATGTTTAATATAGAAAATAAATGTATGTTTAATATAATTTTTATTTTTGAACATTATGTACGAAGTTTTGTAAGCGTTTATCTGCAGTGTATTTTGTTTTAACCAGTTTTATAACATTATAAAATCTTCCTTTATTTGTTCTTCAAAGTCTTCCTTGTTTATTCCTTTATAGGCTAGTACAATATCGTCGGCAAACACCACATGATGGCCATTTACCTTAATTTCCTCCAGATCTGGTATATATAGCAGGTATAAAAGCGGTCCTAGGATAGTGCCTTGTGGGACTCCCATTCTGATATTTTGTTCTATGCTGTATGTATTCTTGTACCGAACTATTTGATTTCTGTATGTCAGGTAGCCCTTTAATAGTAAGGATTTACTAATTTTAAGAATCAAAAGGATTTTACTAATTTTTAGACTTATTTAATTCGCATCTTGGTTTTTTTTATTGTTATGTTTAGAATATTTTCGGATGTATTGATGGGGATACCGTTAACTATAAGCTACATGTAGTAAGTCGTTTTAAATTAAGATATCATATCATTTAACTCATAGAACTTATGGATGGAGTGAGAGTCATTGTATTCTGACTTGTAAATCATACTAGCCATCATACTAGTGGGCTATTTTAAGTATTACTAATTTCATAATACCCCTATCGGGTATCGTTGCGGGTATCGTCATATATCGTTGCTTTCTAATTACAACTAAATTCAATTGTTGGTGACTTATGGTTTGTACACATATTGTGCACTTAAACCTTCCATATTAAATTGTTATTATATAAATTTTAATAGACTTGTGGTATTCTAATTGTTAATTGTGGTTATTTTTTGTGTGCACTCCCTACCCTAATTTTTCCGAGACTAGGTACGATCTTTCGCCCCCATCTAAACTCGAGCAGACGCCTATTCCATAGATGGAATTAGAGCCAGTAATCCGGACGTCATTCGGAATTCAGACCTAGCCACGGAATAACAACTTTCAGTGATGGTAACCCCAAGGGAACAGGTTATAACTATTAGGTTTTGCTTCGCATCAAAGTCCAGATTTATGCTCTGCACTGTGAAAGTTCAAATTTATTGAGCCTCGTTTCAGATTCATTTTTATTTTTTCGTTTTCAATTATTTCAATCCACTGATTCCATTCTTCACAATCAGCTGAAGTTGTGAAATGGGACGCAATTTCTTTTACTGACAACCCCCTTTCTAGACTGAATATAGATGACTGCGACATCTTTTAATGAAATTTCTAAAACTTAACATGATTAGTCCATTTAATGAGCCAAAGAGCATTGCATTTACAATGTATGTGCACTACTTACATATACGTACTTACACTTGCAGAAATGAATAAGCATTCAGCCTCTACTTTATGTTATCACACTTTTAGTTACTAGTTACTTTCAAAACGCAAGCGTTAATAAATTTAAACTAAAAATAACGTAACTTCAAAATGTTTGTTTACATTCTTGTCAGCACGATGATATGCGAAAGATAAGCAAAAATGTTTTTAAGAATCACTTATTTAAAATATTTGATACATTTTCTCAAATAAGTAATCGGAATGGTGAATGTTTCGAATCTTACTGAGCAAAAGTATTCTTTCGAGAATAGACCTCTAAGCATTCAGCAATTTTTTTATTACATTCTATCAAATAAGTAATCGGAATGGTGAATGCGCCTGGCATTACTTAGGAACTGTCTAATTTCTTCTATTTGCTCTTATTCATTTCCACTCTTCAATAATAACAATAATAATTAACTAATAACAGTATAATTACATATACTTACAAAGTTTGAATACTATGCAATGAATCGAAGCTACCATTAGCCAGTGATTGGATATTATTGTCGTAAAGGGATCTAAAACAATTTTTTTAATTAATACTGGTTCATACCTAATTTTAAAATAATCTTACAATAAATTCAAATTGTGTAAATCTTCGAATGTATCTTTTCTTATACATGTAATCTCATTGGCGTTCAACAATCTGAAAATTTATCATATATATAGTGAACCATTATTTGAAACATTAAATTTCGGTTATACTTAAACAAAAAAATTCTTTATATAGCAAATTCAAATTAAATTTCTTACATTAGGTAACATATAACTCCCTTCCTTTCTTTCCTTTAAAATCTTCCTCATTAATCCAAACTTTCCTGCTCTAAACATACACTCCAATTCTTAGCCTCTTCTTATTCATGCCATTCTATTTCTGTACATTTTTTCACCCAATGCTACTACGTTTCCTCTCCTCATTACAATTTTTACACATTCCGTTTCTCTCATCTATCTAGTACCGATTCTTACTCTCCTCGCTTCCACATCTAAAAACCTCGTTATTATTCTCTTATTCTCCTTCTGCATTCCAACCTTAAGTACTTAGATACCCTACCTTCCGTTCTTATCTTTTTATTGTATCTTATTTCTGTCTTCTAGTTTATCCATCATGATTCTTTCATTTCTTATCATATCATACCACCTATTAAACCACCATTCTATTTTTTGATAGGCATTTTTTTCTCCACATAAACCAATAATTCCTATATACGCCATTTCTCATTTAATTTAATATCATCTAATATACATCCTTCACCAATCTGTTATTCTCATCCATATACAGCTTCATCTCCAAGTCTGCAATATTTTTCTCTAATACCCAGCATTTATACGTATCGAATTCCTCCAACATTAAATTTCACACGGTGTTGATCTCCCAACACCTTTGGGAGATCAACACCGTGTGATCTTGTTATTCTCTTCAGATACCCTACTTGCACTCTTTCCACTTCCTCTCGTATTGTTCACACTTCAGCTCTATACATCATTATACTTCTAAGACAAACATCTATAATATTTGTTCAATGATTCTCCAAACTTTTCTCCCTATACGAAATTCAATCATACCATTCCATAGTCCCCCCCCCCTCCTTGCTTTTTTATCCACCATCAGGATATGCTCTTTGCATGTCCCATTTTGCGCTAACATGTATTCCTAAGTAGTTGTATCTTTGTACCCTTTCTATTTTTACTCCATCTTATTAAAAATTGTCTTTTTTACTATCACGCCCTTCATTCTTAAAAAACCATCAGTCAGTGCCATGCCTGGGGGGAGGGGTACCATGGGGACGGCGAAACTCCCCATTAGACAATTTTGATCTGTGTTAACTATGGTAGCTATTGTGATCTTTGGTAGTTAACTATTTTGATCTCTCTTAACTCTTTTGATCTATGAAGTTTTAGAAAGGCATCGTGATTACGAAGGTCAGTTGTGGAAGTCGTACAGTTTCTTGTTATAAATGAATTGACACTTCGTGGTATTTTTGATATAAATGCACATGAAGAGAAAAGTTTATTCAAAAATCTCGTTGAATTTACTATGTACAAAGACACTAAGTTAGCTGAATATGCCAAACGCTAATGCTACATATTTATCTTCCGACAGTCAAAATGAAATTATTGAAATTATGACTGATATGGTTAGAGACGCTATTGTTAAAAATATTCAACGCGCGGATGTACCATTTTATACAATTTTTGAATCCGGCACTCGAGACAAGAACAATCGCGAAAAAATTGCTCTAGGAATTTGATTTGTAAGCATTAAACAAAAATGTGCACTGTTGCAAGCATCGATTGCATTTGGTGATTTTGAAAGCTGTTAATGATACAATCCAAAGTCAATTTTTCGAACAAAGCTCCATGTTTTATGGTTTCTTCAAAAGGCCAAACCTCACTAAATTCTACAAAGGAAAAGCATTATGCCGTTTGAATATTGTCGGAATTATATTTTCCAATTTTATTAAAATTATTACTGCCCGGATGACATTAAAACTTATAATAAAGTGGATGGTAATTACGTGGCAGAGGCAATTTGATCATCATTGAGAATGAAGTCCAAGATCTTTCGATTCTGTGTGGTTTTCATGAAAATGTGTTAGAAGTGATTCAGCAGGTCTCCAGCAGATAAGCAATTGTACGCACGTAAGAGTAGTTTAATAGGCTCTATTATTGATTCAGTAGTAGAAACTCTATCACAACTGCGCAACAACGAAACATCTTTTAATGACATTTTTAATATTCCTATTGTAAATGACTGTAATAAAAGTTCCTCGCAAATTAACATCAAATCTGCGATAATATTTGTTTATCAATTTTATTTCTGAAGCATCAGAACTTAATACAACAAGAAATTAACACTTGAAAATTATATATTATCAAGTTATGTATATTTTATTACATTTTTTCGGGAATTACTAAGTGCAATGACAAGTGTTGAGACTTAGATTACGATAAAATAAAATACTTCGGTATCATGGGAATTAAATTATCTTTTCCAGAAAAGCGAACAGTCGTGAAAAATTATTTAGAGACAAAACTCCAAATTGAGAATTTTAATGTTTTCGAAGAACTTTTTCAGCCTTTGAAAATACTTAGAATTTGTTGCAACCCTAAAAACTTTCGGTAGCAGCCCGGCATTATACAACCTGTCCTTTTCAGTGCTGAGCAGAATTAAGAGACTACAAACAAGTGTCCTTGCTGCATCCAAGGATTGCAAATCTTATATTTCTGGCGTTTAAAAAAAACTGTACAAAAGCCATTGTCGATTATTAAAATTATTTAAGCAAAAAAAAAGAGGCGTTTACAACTGTTTTAACTGATTTCCATTTTATTTTTGTTCGGTGTTCTATATTCTTATATTGTATTACTTAAAAAATATATAAATAAAAAATAAAATAAAAAATAAATAATAGCATTCTCATATTTTCCTACAATAAATTTTTGTTAATTATATTAAATTTTTGTTTTTATAGTTTTTATCATATATTGTTTTATCATATAGTTTCCATGAAGTAATAGGTTTGAAAATGTCCGAAAAATAAATACTCACAAAAGTTGGAGTGAAACCAATCCTTGAAATATTCCTGATGGCAAATCTTTGATCTTATTTCCATATAATACACTAAAAATTAATATTTTTAAAAATGGTTTCTTTATATAAATAATTATTGGCAATAGTATAATACTTACAGTGACGTCAAAGCTTTCAAACCACTAAATGCATTATGGGCGATTTTCGAAATTTTATTATTACTTAAATCTCTGTAAAAGATTATAATTGTTAGAATGAATATGATTAAAATTTATTTCGTTTAATATACGATTAAAACTTACATTCTTTTCAATCGTTTATGGGCTGTAAATGCTTTCGCTGGAATTTCTGTAATTTCATTCTGTTCCAATCTCCTGCAAATTAAAAAATACGGTTCTTGAATATTCATGAACAAAATACTTAGTTACTAAGCAATGTTTTTTTCCGACCCTACCTAAGAGTACTTTACTTAGTCGGTATTACCCAAATATGTATTTATTTAAACGCTTCCCACCCATAGGTATGTTCTAGACTTAAAGTTAAAAAAAGATCAAAAAAATTTCCATAATCCATAATTGTTACTCCTCTATAACTATCTCCTTTCATTATGTTCCCTCTCTTATAAACAAGCACAATTTCCCCTCTCGTCCGATTCTCTGGCACTCCTACCTATCCTTTCCATATCTTATTCATCACTCGTACTAACGCTCCCAATACAATCTCGAGCAAACATTCCTATGCATCGACTGGCATCCTATCTGGTCCGGCCGTTCAGCCTTTTTTCTATTTATCTCCTTACTTCTTTCCTCTAATTCACCCTCCTGCCCCTTCCTTTGAATACTCCACTCGTCCTTCTTTCCTTATAAACCCTTCCTTCTTCCACTTACTCCATCATTCATCCAAGCTCCATTAACACCTTGCAATGCCAGCTTTCAGTTGTTTGTTCAAAACGTTTCAGAATTCTTTGATTTACTGTTTCTGCCAAAATGCCGTGTGTAATTTTATTTTATTAGTTGCTGTTGTGTCATTTGATTTTGTTGAAATATTAATGCCCTATAAATGTTTATATTTAAAAAATTAAAAATTCAATTCCGAAGTGTTTTCTCTTAACTTTTTTTTATATAGATATAAATTTTCAATTATAAATGAGAGGCGCTTCTGCGCAATGACAAGAAACAGCCTCTACCGAAACAAAAATTACGTGCTGGGTATATCTTGATTGCCATACCCCACGAACCCTTAGGACTCATGTGTCATTATGGACAAACACCCTTTTTATATAAAAATTAAAAAGGTCACCTTACATACTTTAAAAATGAAAACACATTACATGTATGATAATTGGAGCGCTATCTATTGGCCGATAGCGCAACTGTGAATTCGTTTTGTTTGTAATCAAATATAATTTAACACAAAACAGATATCGAATATAATTTCTGTAAAATTGATGTGTAATATGCTTACACACATAGAGATGGCACTAATTCATGTAATTTCATGGAGAAATCGACAGTTTTATATTTATATAAAACAAATAATATACCATAAAATTATAATATTTCAGAAGTTGCAAAAAGTTATATCTCTTACTATGTCTCTTGTATTAATATACAATCCTTGACGCAATTCAAAGGGGAGTTCATAAGGTACAATTTGCTCTAAAAATATTTTCCTAAAAATACTAAAAATTTTTAAAGAAAGGCGTTTTTCGGTGGCTGTGTGTACGTGAGTACGGATGTATGTTCAAGAATTGCTCCTAACCTATTCGACCTATTTCGATGAAATTTGGTAGGTACGCCTACACAATTGTGCCAAAAGTGCTTTTTTTAATTTTTTATAGATCAATATGGCAGACATCAGCCATTTTTATTGTTCAGAATAGGAGGCTGACATTTTGCACATATACAGGACATTGTATTTGGCGTCGAATGAATTTGGTTAAATGTTGCTAACTGTTATACAGGCGACGTTGCCACGTTTAAAATTTAACACACTTTTCGATATATCTCAGAAACTATAATAGATAGATAGATAAAACCTTTATTGGCATACAAAATAAAACAATAATTCTTACAAAAACAATAGACGATACACAA
>WYDF02280473.1:0-17169 GCA_009867245.2 Adranes taylori | reverse complement strand
CATCTGAGACTTGGATGTCAAGGTTGTTAAGGGCGTATGCAGTTGGTGAATATTTCGAAATTCTTGTAATTGTAACACCATTCCACCCCAACCACTTGCTTCTCTAAACGACATCTTGCTCACTTCCGTTTCCCCCTCAGATTCACCACTTCCACCCCCACCCCCTAGCTCTCACCCTTCCACATTCATACGCTCTTCTCTACCATCTCTTCCATAACTTTCAAATTCTTTACCATTCCCTCTTTCGTATCTTCCATTTTCCTTCGCTATTTCTTTCCTACTAACATCTTTCATCACCCTGTTACCACCTTTAATCTCACCTCGTCCAATTCTAGTCTTCTTTCCATATCCCATCCTTACATCATCAATCTCGTTACTCCTTTCTACTTCCCCCACCATAGCCTTACCTTTCCCCTTTATATAACCATAAATCTTACATCTCACCTCCACAAAAACCTCCACAAACATATGTTCCTTCTTCTCTCCGCACCCCTCTTCTCTTCTTCCCAAATATTCAATCCTAGTTTATCTGCCGGTCACCTCTTCCTGCCTCATGACAACTGACCAAATCATCCCTTATTAATTTTTCCTTTCTCTTCGCGCCACACCCACAAATCATTTCCAATCCAGACTTTCTTATATCCCAACTTCACTCTATTATTTCCTTCTCGGATATTATATGCTTGTTCCTTAATCTTCCTTTGAATGACTCTTTCCCTCGCAGTTCTGTTGTCATCAATGAAAACCCTACTTCCCTTTAGTATCTTTTTTCTATCCATTAACTCCATCTTTTTCTCCCAACAATCTAATTTCACCAGCCAATGCCTGCTTACACTTCCTCCATTACTCTTTCGTAACCTCAACATATCTTTAAACTCCACCTTTTTATGCAACTTGTCCAAAACTTCTTTATTTAGTTGTTGCACTCCAATCACTTCCTCACTAACCCATTTAATACTATATTTAGTTTTCTGTCATATCTTTGCCTCATCTCATTTGAGTGTTCCAACTCCCTAATTATCCGTTCCAACCCCTCCTATTGTTTACTCCATTCTTTTTCTTCTGCCACAATTTCCTTCCTGCAATCTTCTCTCTCCATTTAAATTTCCTTTAATTCTTTCCTTATCCCTCTTAATTCTTTTAACACTTCTTCCCACATCTTATTATCACAGCCTTCCACATCTTCCTCTTCACTATCAAATTCGCTCTTTTTCCTCTTCTGCCCACCACCTGTTTCAGCTAAACTCCCGCTACTTCCTGTTCTGCCTAACGATGTAACGCTACTCGATTTTGTAAGATATCTACGTATACCTTATACAATGCTATAAGAGTCAAATTTCACCCACTGTTTTAACTTAAAATGGAAGTCTAAATCTTCTTTTTTCACTTATTCAATATCCAATCTCATTTATAGTTTTTCAAATCAAAACCATTCATTTTCCTGTTTTTATTTTCAAATTTGGCCACCTTTTGCGTTTCGTTTTTGTTTTTATTACTACAATCACTTAATTTTTTATAAATTCAACACGCCTTAACGCAGCTATTTCCTCACGTATTTTCCTTATTTCCGCACAGATTCGTTTACTTTTTATTTCCGTCTACTCTTTTCCAACTATCACCTCCCTATTAACATTCACTTCACAATTAATTTCTACTATAAACAAAGGTTTTCTACTTATTTACGGAGCTACACAATTTAACCATCTACCAGCTATTAAGGTTACCAACCAATCTCCACAGGCACAATCATCATCATTGCTGCTGCTGATTCACTCAATATCGGATGCTAAATCAGAATTTCTTTCACTCAGATACCTTCACTCTCTGATTATTGTACCTTGAATTTGTATAGCTATGGTGTAAATATGTAAACACAGCGTGATTTCACGATGCTATATGTCAGTGATCCTCAAAGTGTGGTGGGTCGCCACTTCCAGGGGGGTCAACTCTTAGGGGTCGCAGAAAAATGGATGGCAAATCATCTTTTTCATTTATTTTATAAATTTACTATGGATTCTATTTAGGAATATTAAAAATAAAATTATTAAGTTATTATTTTATTATAAATAAAAAAAGATTTATTATCGTTTCTGTGAATTTAAAATACATATATTTATTTGTTGATTTTCTAGTAATTCGAGTAGTAACGTTATAAATATTTTTGTACGCGGTTTCACATAACATTAAAAATTTTATGCTGTATGGGGAATCCCCTGAGCTCCTACTCCCCGCCTAAATGAAGATAGAATAACGTAGTCATTTGTATGATACAGTTACTGAAAGGATTTTAAAAACTAACGTGGCGCCTTTAATATTTTTGAACATTTACTATTTTGTCACCAAATGAACAATCGTACAACAGACGAAGTTAATGATTTTTTCTTGGGAGGATTGGATTATTTTTCAAAAAAATATATGTTCTGTGCAATATTATTAGCTTTCAATATTAGTATTTTTAGATACTTATTTTGTAAAAATTAAAAATTTTATGCAAAATTAGTAAATAATTATCTAAAAATACTAAGATTGAAAATACTAATAATATTGTGCAGAACATATATTTTTTTGAAAATTATTTAAATGCACTAACTTAGAAGAATTCAATTTTTTTCATTTTTTTTAATAAACTAATTTTTGTGATATCTCCTGATACCATGAAGATCCCACTCTGTAAATTTTAGGATTTAAAGCGTATAACACTACAAGATACATATATTTTTTAAAAAAATTTTAAAAAACACAATTTTTAAAAATTATTTTTCTTAATGATATAAATGAGAATATATTTTCATAATTTTTTTATCTATTGGGTTTTTTGGCATGTATTAACTTTTAAATTCTTGAATTACTCAAGTTCTATTAGGCCTAGAGAGATGTTTGTTACCTTGAAGAGAATTGCATAAGGTTTAATATGATATGTTACACATGAACACGTTTGGTGATAAATGTTTTTCTTACATTTAAAAATAATTGAGTTTTCTGAGATGGTGTTTTTTAACAATTTTTTTAAATACATGTTTCTTGCAGTATTATAAGCTTTAAATCCTAAAATTTACAGAGTAGGATCTCCATGGGATCAGGAGATATCATAAAAATAAGTTTATTAAAAAAAATGAAAAAAAAATATTTTTTTAAGTTAGCGCATTTTTATATTTTTCAAAAAAATATTTATTCTATGCAATATTATTAGCTTTCAATATTAGTATTTTTAGATACTTATTACGTAAAAATTAAAATTTTTATGCAAGATTAGTAAATCATTATCTAAAAATACTAAGATTGAAAGCAGATAATATTGCACAGAACATATATTATTTTGATAATTATTTAAATGCACTAACTTACAATAATTCAATTTTTTTTAAACTCATTTTTGTGATATCTCCTGATCCCATGGAGATTCCACTCTGTAAATTTTAGGCTTTAAAGCGTATAACACTACAAGATACATATATTTTTTAAATTTTTTTTAAAAAACACCATTTTAAAAAATTATTTTTCTTAATGATATAAATGAGAATATTTTTTTAGTTTAATTAATTTTTAAATTTTGGAAAATGAGTCATTTTTTGGAATGCATTAACTTTTTAATTCTTGAATTACTCAAGTTCTATTAGACCTAGAGAGATCTTTGATACCGTATTTTAAATTTATTGATACCCTATATAATTTTTTGATACCCTATTTTTTCAAAATTTTTAAAAAACACCATTTTAAAATAATTCAAATTTTTTTTAATTAAAAAAAATTTTTTTCACCAAACACATTCAAGTGTAGCATATCATATTAAACCCTACGAAATTCCCTTTAAAATAAGATATCAAGCATCTATCTCTCTAGGCCTAAGAAAACTTGAGTAATTCAAGAATGAAAAAGTTAATGCATGCCAAAAAATGACTATTTTTCCAAAATTTAAAAATTAATTACACCAGAACCCAATAAGATAAAAAAATTCTAAAAATATATTCTCATTTATATCATTGGAGAGAATAATCCAAGACATTTTCATAAAAATTGAAGATGGTCGGGTTGAGTGACTGGTTGATTTCGCATGGAAGGACCCTTGAATAGCATGTGATCATCAGTAAATGATGTGACTCCATGAGTTTTTTTCCCATCTGACGCTAGTTTGTTAATATCATTATTGTTATATCGCTAGTTTATTAATATCTCACTTTGTTTTTCAGTCACTCTCTCTTTCTCAAACATATAAAATATCAATAACATCATTTACTATCTTCCTATTCTCCGACAATGATTTCAATATGTCACTACAATATTTCAGTAACCGTAATTGCTCATATCAGTGGCTTTGTAATATGTATTTAAGACTCTTTGATAAACTCAACGTTTGTATGCTTAATTTTATTGTAATAAATAACATACAAAGTAAAGTAATTTATATTTACATACTTTTAAAAAGTTAACTTACCGGCATTCAAGAGTAAAGCAAATTCCTATGACACGCAAGCTGACGTATCAAATATCATAAAATCAACACACACACACATTGAACCGCATTGTTTTCACACTTATAAATCTTATCTCACTCCTATCTTCGCATAGACGAAAAATGCCGGTGTTTTATTATTGTACATATAACCTCAAAACTTAACAACGATTATAACAATAAATATTTGTTTAATTTGTGAATGTTTCTCGAGTCGCGAGCACTTGAAAGAAAGGAAATCGTATTTCGGTAAAAACAAGAGAGGAAAATTAATCGTGGTGACATTCGCGTGCTTGCGGTTGGCAGCGAGCGGCGGCAGGCAGCGCTACATACAGTTCCTCGCTCGCGCAATATAAACAAGCAATTGTCGTGACTAAAGGGTTACCTGCCTAATCTAAATAATGGAGATTTACATTTATCAGGATTTTTCATATCAATTAAGGATTAAATAATTAACTAATTTATTCAAGGATATTTAATTAACTAATTACACATGCATCACTAAAAGATAATGATGGTCAGAATAAGAATTTTATCTGTTATACAAATGGGGTCAATCAAAAGCAATCGTTAAAGCTCGATTGTGTATTCGTATAAGAAATTGTAATAAAAAATGCCAAATTTATTACGGCTGTCTTCTTCTTCTGCTTCTTCTTCTTCACAATTAATCCTTTTAACCATTATTATTCGATACCGAAATGAAATTTAGTGCCCGGTGCTTGCACAACTATTAATTCCAAACCCATTCCGTATTTAAAAAATTATATATATATAAAAAACACTAATCCATAAAAACACATTACAACACATATATTACACAAAATTTTATTGTCAGAGCCGTTATTATTTGTTTCTACTTAATTTTATTTTATTAACTATTGTGGTTGGAGTTACCATTTTGTAATCTTTACGTATAAAAGCACAAAACAGAGTCACACTTTGTTTTAACAATGAATTAAAACAAAGTGTTCCAGAAACTCCATGTATATTACAAGTTTATACTAAAGCCTGCAGCCGGTGATAGATGACAATTTACACAGCTATGAGGATTGAACTTGACATGTTTCGGGGAAACAATTACCCCTTCAGAAGAAGAACTGAATAAATAGCTAAATCAAAAATAATAAAATGATTAAAGCAAATAAACAATACCTTTAGTATGTCGTTATGCCAAAAATTAATGTCTTATATTTGTATTTTTGAAAAATTATATACTGTATTATAAAATGTACTAGTTTAATATGTACATTTTCTAATTTTAGTACATATTACATATTAAACTAGTACATTTTATAATACAGTATATAATGTTTCAAAAACAAAGAATGTAAGACATTAATTTTGTCACAGTGGCATAAAGACATGCTAAAGGTATTGTTTATTTGCTTTAATCAATTTATTATTTTTAATTTAGCTATTTATTATAGAAGAAGGGGTAATTGTTGCCCCGAAACATGTCAAGTTTAATCCTCATAGCTGTGTAAATTGTGATCTGCTGGATGCTTAGGTACAAACTAATAATATACATGGAGTTTTTGGAACACTTTGTTTTAATTCATTAAAATATGGACTCCAACACTGAATCGTTCAAAATTCGATAAATAATGTTCATGCAACTGTTCACATGAATTAATTTATAAGAAGATCATATTTTTAAGTAATGGGGTGTTTTATATAATCAATATGTATTTTTCGAAATGATTAAATATCTAAATAATAATTAATAATTATTTACGACTTAAAGTAATATTATCCAACATATATTCATCGCTTATAAAGTTGTGTATGGAAATCATTCACTTGTTCAATTTCAAGTGCTTCTGGTAGTACTTCTGGTTTCCATTTTGTATGATTTTCATGTGTAATATTGTATTTCAAATTTATAGATACTCTTAAAATGATACTCATAGATACTCATAGATACTCGACGTAATGTTTGCTCCATATTCATTAAATCTTGTTTATATTGGAAATACAATTTCATTTCGTTTTTTGTATTCCATAATTTCATTTCGCATTGTATAAGTCGTTTGTAAGTTGCTCTTCTTTCGTAGATTAAGTAATTGTGGACAGTTCTGATATTACATATTCTAGTTCATTATAATAAAATAAACAATAGTTGGCAACCTTAGTTGCCTAAACATATAAAGCAAATGGCGGCATCGGCGGATCGATAAAGTTGCTATGCTTTTCACAGCAGTTCACTTCAAATAAAAGTGTTACATACATATGAATGTCATATCAGATAATGAGTTGGATGATTGTATTGAAGGGAAAGGACCTAACTTGCGACTTGTTTCAAGGGTAAATGAGAAATTGTTTACGCTGTCAGCGTAGTCACAGAAAAATCTGCAATTCATGTAATTCTTCTATTTTCCCGAATTCTGAATCTTTCTGTATTTGTATTGTAATGACGTATATTAGAATCTGGAGTTACGGAGACCACACTCATACTGGAAACACTTGCTCAATGTTTGGAACAAATAATGTTTAGTTTTTTCTTTTGACGAATAATATCGCGAAAATTACTTACATGTTTTCGTCAATTGTTTTAGATCAATTGTTTTAGATGTATTAGCAAGTGAATTTCCAGAAATTGGTTACAGAAATATAATACAAAGGGCTTCATTAATAATTGTCTATGGAGTAATTAGAGAATTCTATTTTTGTTCAGATTAACTGGAAAGAAATAGGACGATTTAAGCTAAAATATTCCTAAATTAAGAAATTGTCATTGATGAACGTGTATTATGCTGATGTTCTTTGTTCATAACAATTTTGTTTATACACAAGACAATTATCCAGAACGTCTTGCTGCTCAAAGACATTTGAAATTATATCCCAACAGACGACAATCTTAATACAGGACTTTACAAAATATTTACGACCCTTTAAAGCAATGGTTCTCAACCGGTATTCCGTGAGGTTAAGGAAAGTGTTCCACCAAAATTTGAAGCCAAAATTTAAGTTATAAGATTTCATTACAAAAAATTTACAAGAAGAGGAAAAGAAATTTACAAAAAGAGGAAGAATTCATGTCATTTTCATCAGATCGTTCTCTCAAAATGAACAAAAGTTGACGAATTTGGCGAAATGACGAATTTTGGATTTCTGTTCAAATTGTGTTTCAAACTACAGTTGACTCGCGATAATCCGATATTTGACAGTCCAACACGTTCGGTAGTCCGACGCCACATCGGATAACTGGGCTTGCTGTGTGATACATATTAAGAAAGAGCGATATGTTCGTTCTCTTTTATGTCATCTCGTTCTTCGCGCCCCTTTTCTTATTATATATTTTCGCTTTTGGCGAATTTTTGTTTTCGAGTAAATGCCTCTTAAGTAAGGTTGTTGAACCTGCGTTCATTGCTCCGGAAAGAGACATGTTTACGATCTCCTTTTATGAGTTTATTGAGTTTTGCGTAGCGTTGTCCACTAAAAATTTTGATATATCGTATTTTTCAACTGACAATTTTTAATGAGTTTAATGAACTTTGTGGGTGTATCTCAGGCTAAGCAGATTTTGAATGTTTTGAATGCTTTCCACGCAAGAATCGCCGGCGATCGATCGATTTCATCTGTACTGGAAGGGCAAATGCAGCTCGTCGCTCGTTGGTATGTAAAATTTGATCGGAGATCTCCGTATACTAGACGTATACAATCGTAAACTCTTGACAGGGATGTTATGAGAAATTATTCCTTAAAATTCGCAACGGTAAAAAGGACGTCGCTTATTCGAGGAAAATTCTCCCTTCTCCAAGACTTTAACAGAAAGTTAGGCTAAGGCCAGACTAGTCACCGCCGATAACAACCAAAACTGCCGCCGCCGGAGCCGGACGCCAAGAATCTCTAGTTTCATATAAATAGCCATATCTAACCCATTTTCAACGAGACGCATTTTGGCTCTTGTTTCTGTTAGATCATGAGTGAGCAATAGTCGCACACTTCTATCAGCTATAACACTCCTGAGCTACAAACTTATTCTCGCAGAGTAAGCTGAATTCGCACTACTGAATTTGTGTTGACGCAACGTAAGCGCCACAAATCATTTATTTATGCTTTGAATTAAATTAAATTAAATTTACCTCTTCAACAATAAATTCTCACAACAAAAAATGTCAGGTAAACAAGACTTACGTCCATAAATTTTTCGGCAGTAATCTTTCCATCCTTCATATTTTCTTAAATCTTTAATTCTATTCGCTCACTCACCTTCACGTTCTTATTACCCAATCGATACTTGGTGAACACTTCGATACTTGGTCGATACCGAGCCGTCTGATCGACACCAAGCCGTCGTACACCGCTAGGTTCACAAGTAGCTTCCACAGCACCCGGAGGCGTCTCATTGCCATCAACACTGGGGAAGGGATGGTTATGCCCAGTTACTCAGTATGTCCAGTAAAATGACCGAGTTTATTAGCCAGAGAGGTCATACAAAAATGTATACATCCGGATGGCCACTAGAAAACAGACACCAGCAATGGTGATGGTTTGGGCCGCCCTTATTGCCGATGACCGCTCTCCATTCGCATTTTAGGACCGTGGCGAGAAGATACATACAAATGTTTATCGCGATACAATTTTGGAAGATGTGTTGAAGCTTTGGGCACATAAACATTTTGGTCGCAGAGTATGGACGTTTCAACAGGAGTAGGCGCACGCGTGATCCAAGAATAGTTGAAAAACAACATTCCGCACTTTATTTCTTCAACAAAATGACTGACAACTGCTCCGGATGCAAACCCGATGAATTTCTCTATCTGCGGCATTTTGAAGAGTAACGTTGGCACAAAAAAATAGCAAAGTAGCGGCGCGCTCAAGTCAGCACTTCGCCGGGAATGGCCGCGCATTCCGAAGGCTCACATTCGTGCAGCGTGCAATGCCTTTCCCGACCAATTCAAGGCAAAGGATAAGGCAAAAGGTGGCCATAAAGTGAATTTATAATTGAATTTATTCTAAAAAGTGAATTTATTCTAATAAAGTGAATTTATTCTAAAATTTTAATGTGTTTACTACCATCTTGACTTTTCATCAATAAAATTCAACAAAAAATGAAAATAATACAGGGTTTTACTTTGTTGCAATTTTTTTCAGTAGTCCTGTATGTGCCTCCAAATATTGAAATCAGTTGAATTAAACAGCAATCTGGAACTATATTGGACAAAAAGATCGCCAACATCGTGAAGAGTTACCCTTTATTTTAGAAGAACATACCCTTTATTTTAGAAGCTTTTTTATGAAGATATTATTTCGAATTAAAACTAGTCGAAGAAAATAGTAACATAAGAGCAGTTACTTTTATTTAAACATTTTTTCAATAATATCTTCTTATGTTCTGTTTTGAGTCAAGATTATTGAAAATGTTCCCATTTTGTATTTAAAATAGGTGAAATAAAAATACTTAATCCTTATACTGGTTTTATTTCATCTAACACCACCATTTTATAAAATGGAAGAAGGGGTTATGTCAGTTAATATAATTCAAATTTAATTTACACGGAATCTGGTTTTTGTCACATAAACCTGGTGTTTATGTGATCAAAATAATATTTTTTAATCTAAAAATTAAATAATTTGCCCAAAACGATTATAAAAAAAATTCAGACACTAAAAACTGACAAAAAAAATTATTAATTACAGAAAAGAATATAATAGATTTTTCATTAAAATGTTTTTTAATTTTTAAACTATATAAACTATAAAAAATAATTTTAAATATTTTTAAAAACAAATTCAAACTTTCCTCGATTTAATTAAATTTTTTTTTCTCCACAATTTTATTTAATTATGGCAATTTTTTATCTGATAATAAAAAAAAACTTACAAAAAAGTTTATTAATTACAGAAAAGAATATAATAGATTTTTCATTAAAATGTTTTTTAATTTTTAAACTATATAAACTATAAAAAATAATTTTAAATATTTTTAAAAACAAATGAAAAAATTCACTTCCTCGATTTAATTAAAAAAAAATTCTCCACAATATTTTTTTAATTATGGCAATTTTTTATTTGATAATAAAAAAAATTACATCTAAAAATTTAATAATTTGCCCAAAACATTTATAAAAAAAAGTCAGAAATTAAAAACTGACAAAAAATAATTTATTACAAAAAATAATATGATTAAAAACATTTTTTATTTTTAAACAAATAAAATAATTTTAAATATTTAAAAACACTATTTTTTTAATTCAAACTTGTCCTGGATTTCAGCCACTTCGATTGTTGTAATTTTCTCGTAGTTCTCGTTGGAAAGTGTTGCTGATTTAGAAATGTTTAAAAACAAAATTTCGACACAAGAAAATTGATGGTAGGAATTACTTTTCATTTAATTTAGAATAAATGAGTTTTCTTGATTATGTCAAAAACTTAAAAGTGAACTGCCTTTTCAAATAGCTTTTCCAGCCAAAACTTGTTTCTTTAGAAAGTGAACTGTTATTTGCGAATCCCTTAAAAATTTCATGTTAACACGGTTCTATAAACTACGAAAATTTTAGTTTGTTTTTTAATGATTTACTTATAAATTAATAGTTCGTTGAAATCTGAATGTAACAATGCAGGATAACTGAAAATCACAGTTTTAAATTTATAATTCGTTTAATATCATCAACTTCTCAGTCTGATATAAAGTAATCCTTGCAGCAATAAAGTAGCTCATTTGAATCAAACAAAACTGACTTAACGATGTGTTTAACAACGTTCTGTTAAGTTATATATGATCAGGCTATTTCAAATGAAAGTAATATAGGTGAACGAGATTAACATTGCATAAGAAATCTGGACAATGAAGCGAATTATAAGGATGGAGTTAATTGCGGAATTAGCCAGAAGAATATACATAATTGAAATGTTTCTCGACACTCGTTGTAATATTTAAAACTGTTTATTAAATATTTTAGTATATTTGTCATGAAAAATTTCCCTTTTCTCTTCTTCTTTTCTCTCTTCTTCCTTCTTGAATACGGTTTTGGAGAACCAGGGAGCTCAACATCCCATTCTCTTTATCTTCTTCCTCATCAATCATTTTTTTATCTCTTTGATTATTTTCCCCATGATGCATCTTCCCTCTATGTCCCCTCCTAAACAAAATCTTACATTTTTCTAAAGAAAAATCAAGTGATCCAATCTCCAAATAATCCTTTATCCAAATTTTTTTTTAAATAAATTTCTGACTTGTTAAAAATTAATTTAAAAAAATTAAAAGAAATTTAAAAAAATTATAAAAAAACAAAATTAAAAACAATAAAAATAAAAAGAATAAAAAAATAGGAAATTAAAAAATTAAAAATAAATAAAAAATTTTTAAAATAAAAATAAAATTTATTTTTAAATTAAAAAAATTAATAAAAAAAATTAAGTAAAAAAACTTTTCTCGGGTTAAAATTTTTCAATGATAGGGTTGAAACTTCATTTGTTGATACTTCTTCATATTCTGTGAATACTGAACATCTTAGCATTATTTTGGAGGTTTCTATTGCCGATTCTATTTGTATTTTTGATTTGTCCTTGTTTTGAAACTGGCTTTAGAAATAGTTGACACACGCTTCTACTTTCTGTTTATCGTCGTAAATATATGAACCATCTGCTTCTCGAATTGGGTTATTGTCGTTTGGTTTTTTCTCTTTTCTTTGTATTTTTCTTACCCTTTTACGCTCAGTGTCACCTGTAGATGCAACTCTAACAGAAAACTCTATATTTTATATTAAGAGAGTTTAAATTAAATAACAAATTCTACTACTAAAGGGCTCTCTAAGTAAAGTCAGTTATAAATCTTAAATGGCAGAATTGCTGCCTTCAGTGTGAGTGTTATTTTGATTGATGCATGCGTGAATTATGGCGCATAATAATATCATTAGAAACAATTTCCTACTTTAGGTACCAACAAAATTTTGATCACCTCTGAGCCTAGCTATATTACTGAAAATTTCCCATTAATATTACACACTAGGAAGATAAATGAGCTAAAGTTAATATACTTCTGGAAGACAATAACAACAAATATCCTACACGTTATAACTAATATCTCTCAATTACAATAACACAGTATGTACACTATACATTTTAACTAGGTACCCTCTACAATAGGTCTATTATTTCTTACCTTCATAATATATGTACCTATCAAAAGAAAACACCGACAAAAAAATTACGTACTGCCAAAACCATAGGGAATTTTGTGCTTTTATTTCCTAACCTTGTTACTGAATGTTAACCAGATCTTCCTTAATTTCATCGTTGCAAAGTTCTGCCGGTAGTCCTCTGAGCTTCTTCTCCTCATTTAATTGGTAAGTACGATACCCCTCTATCATACCATCTAGCAGCTAAAATCATGCGGGATGGTAGTATATATTTTTATTCCTTACCTTATGTACTTTGCAGGTTCCAATCCAATTTTGTTCGATTTAATGTACTTTTTTATTTCAGTGTAGTTGGCCCTGATTGTGTACAATAATTGGTGGTGGCTTCCTGCTTTTGGGCCCTCTCTCAGTCTCCTGCTCTTTATTATTTTCCTTTTCCTTCTTTTCTATCTCTGGCAGAATTAAGTCAGAATTATATCATCTCTGCTTTTATCTATATTTCGTTTTCGTCTTCTATGTGTAGACTTCCAAAAGAGTTATGTGTTGAACCTGCTATGATGCCATTACTGGTTGGGTTAGTCTTGCAATATATTGTGCACTTGGTTATTGAAATCAATCATAGTCATGTTCACGTTTCCTGGTTATCGCCTTTTCTTATTTTTCCTTTAGAGATTTATATTCATTCCCTAGGAATGTTACCTGGGCGTCTAGTAACTCATCTGCTCTTCGCTGAACAGATATTCTTGCATTCTCTTCGTTTTCGTATCCCTTCTTCAAAGCTGCTAATTAACTTTGACCGCCCTTGGACCCCCATTTTTTCCAAATTTCCCCTTCGAAGATTTACTTAGAAGGTATTTAATCGCAATTATACAAAACCAAATAATGCATTAAGGAAAACGATCATGCACTAAGAAAAAATGCGCACACTGCATTATTCTTGGCTCCGAATTTGTACATCGACCCTTATATACTGTTTCTTGTAATTACCTTTGTTCTGCTCATATACAAGGTTAATAACGACTTTAACTATTTGACACATTTTCTTTAGAAACAACACAATTCACAAAAATCTTTAAGATCAATATAACAGCAAACATTAATGATCTAAAATTTTTTGACCAATTCGTAAACGATATCGACACCCATGCTCGATAGAAAGCATGAATATGCCTATTTATTGTAATATATTATTTTATTGATAATTATTTCAGATGTAGTATATATATTGTTGCAAAGATACTTGGAATTATTTGAAGGATTGGAACCACGTGAGGTGTCGTATACTTCCTGATATTCCAAAAACAACTATTAAATAGACCATTTAAAAATCCTATTTAATTTACAAATTGCCCTTTTAAAACATATAAATAAACATTTCCCAGACCTCATTATATTTAATTGTTTTTAAGAATATCAGGAAGTTTATGCAAATTTCAATCTAAAATATCATATTAGACCAGCCTATATATGTAAATTGTATAGAAAAACATTTACTAAGCTATGCAGTATTTTTGTACACCTCATAAATTCGATAGGACTTTAAACAAAAATCAAACAGCAGTTTTGTATACAAAACAAGTCGACTGTTTTCTTTCATAAGCTTGAAAGATTTGTGTTTTGTTTTGGTGTGAAACTGTTTAAAAATATTCAGCCACCTTATACAACAAGAATAATTCTTTATATATAGGGTGTTTAACGTCCATAAACTAATTAGATAAAATATTATTTCTCGCCTAGATACAGTGTGTTACATTTAAAAAGAAATTGGCCTTCCTTGACTTTATCCAGTGGCGGAACTTCAAATTCCCCCCCCTCTCGTTTCACTCAATTATTTGTTTATTCCGCCACTTACTTCATCACATTTCTGAATTATTTTTGTAATATTAACGTTAACCATTAAAATATGTATAGTTGATTTCAAATAAAGTTCGCATTCGCAGCATTTTATATTTTTCTATAATTCTTGTCGAGTATTAATTCCCTTAACGTACAATCCTATAAAAATTCCAAATTATTAGTATTAGTTTTAATGCCAAATTGAATATTTGAATCATTTTAAGAAACATATGTAATAAGTTTTTACAGTAATATTTTCATCTCCACTTTTACTTCAATATGTAATTACACTTTTGTAGTTTTTTTTAGTTTTTATTCTTATTGCTCTTGTACAAAAGTGTAATTGTATGTTACTCTTTTGTTGGCTTATAACTAAAACTTTATCTAATTATCTAATTATTATGGTGTATCGTCAGATCGACGTGGTTTGGAGTAAAACACACTGTTCTAATACTAAAATGATAATCTCGGTTTATTACATCTAATCAGTCTCATTATATACTATATCAATGATTATTATAATATACGTCATTTTAGCTAAATAAATTGATATGTGAATTACTGCGTACGGTTTGCACGCTTAGGTTATGTGTATTGTAATCCATACAAATTAACTTATATGATAGTTACGTATGGAAAAACATATTTAAAAAATATTATAATAATTGACATTGACAATGCACATTTCGTAGTATTTCGTCGGACTTGAGTTATGATGTTTTGATTTAGTAACAATAATCGTTCATCAGCTTCTCTAGATAGTCCAATAATAGATGTTGAATGTTGAATTAAGATATGTTCGGGAGTATAGGGACGGTAGCCCGTATAGTCTAGATATCACACTAATATCGCAATGCTTTTTACATATTATTTGATGTATTTAATACCAGCTTTAAGCGGAAGTGTCTTGGAGTATGAGGGTCTCATCCTCAAAATACCTCCTTTCTTTGTGCTTAATTTAACACTTAAATTGATAGACTTAAACTTGATTAATTAATAATAAGTAAAAATATTGTAACGACTGAATTGGTCATCGTCTAAAATAGATCGCACTGTATATAGTTTTATAAAATATAGAACAAAGAATTATTAAATATAATTGAAAGATGATTACGTTCATAAGCAATGGTTTATTTATTTAGGTAACAATTACGAAATGTAAAATACTAAGGTTCAATTAAGCAAGTATCATTGAAACAATGAAATGTAAATATTGATACGAAATACTCACATATAGGTTAGTAGAATTAAGCAAATAGCTATCTATGATGATGAAAAAGTATACAAAACACTGTGACACAATATTAGCAAAAATGCAAAGTGTAAACAAGGGTGCTAGGTAGTTTCTGAGTTAGATAACTAAGATAGAAGCATCAGTAGAATTAGTCGGTATAGAAATCAATCCATCGTAATGTAGGTAACTAGGCTATCGTAATGTAGGAGCAAGCGCGTCAGCGATACGTGAGCGCGAAGCCAGACGGTACAGAATGAAGCGATAAGTTAGCGAAGAGAAGCTAAGCCTCAGTAGAAGAGGAACAGACATATATGAGGAACCGTTAAGGACGAATGTTTATAAGATAGTTTAGCGTGAAAGAGTTAACAAAGTATCATCGAGTAGTTCCAGTTGAAAGTCGTTAGTAGTAGTTAGTTGAGTAGGGAATTTTTAGTTAATTAGTGTTTATTAAGTTAACAGTAATTTTGGAGTTTATAAAGGGTTATAGAAGTTAGAATTAGCAGTCAGCATACTAGTGTAGATTACAGGTTTAGATAATCGGGACTAAATTCGTAGGGGAGTTAGTTAATCAAGAACGATAAAGACTCTGAAATTAGTGCTTTGTGTCGGCCAACTTATTAAGATGAAGAACATTATGTGGGTATCTTTGTACGATATGTACGAATTGCATAACTGCGCTATCTTTACTTTTTTATTTGTATGGGATGAACTATACTTTTATTAGGGTTTCATTAAGCAAGGCTTATTTGTTAACTGATTTTCTATTCGTATTTTGTACTAACTATTAGGATCAAATATTTATATCTGATATATACGCGAAGTAAAGTCACGTCAGTCAGTCAGACATACAGTGACGCCAATTCTTAATGCGACGTTACGTGCCCATACTGTTTACCCAGCTCCTATATACTAGAGTGTATACTATTAGCATCACTCAGAAAACAGTAACGTCAGTTCATATTGCGGTGTTACGCGCTTGTAGTGTTTGCCTTTTCCTAACTACAGTGTATATTAGACAGCAACGTCAGTTCTTAATGCCGCATTTCGTATAGAATAAGCTAGTAGTAGTCACTTGGCGTACAGTGACATCAATTCTTACTGTGGCGTTACGTGCCCATAGTATTTTCCGTAGATACCTTCAAGCCTCAAAGCCCCTTCTTCCATAATCCCCACATACTCCTCATTATACCTACTTTCTTGAATTCTTCCATATCTCTCCTGTCTTTCTACATCTCGCATCCCATAAAATATTATTTAAGCAGTTCTCGTATAATTAAGATTTTAATTTACTTTATTTAGAAAAAAATATGCATAGACAAATATTTCAATAAGTTAATTGTTTTGTATGGAATACGATTGCATACGCCAAATATTATAGAAATTAACACATTCAGTCTCTAGGTCACGATCAGATGTCAAAATATAGTTTTTTATCATACTAATGAAATTTAATATTTAGCTTATCAGCAGGTAGAGAATGCATTGACAAAAAGTGTCTACTTTCAAAATGTCTAAACTTTATGATGTTATAATTTTCTAATTATGCAGGTTATACTAATTTTAAT